>SJYW01022616.1:6819-45558 GCA_006410735.1 Raphicerus campestris | reverse complement strand
ACTCTCTTGCTTTTTCCATGATCCAGCGGATGTTGGCAATTTGATCTCTGGTTCTTCTGCCTTTTCGAAAACCAGCTTGAACATCTGGAAGTTCATGATTCATGTATTGCTGAAGCCTGGCTTGGAGAATTTTTTGACCATTACTTTACTAGCATGTGAGAGGAGTGCAATTGTGCGGTAGAAAGAATATTTGAGCATTCTTTGGCATTGCCTTTCTTTGGGATTGGAATAAAACTGACCTTTTCCAGTCCTGTGGCCACTGCTGAATTTTCCAAATTTGCTGGCATACTGAGTGTAGCACTTTCACAGCATCATCTTTCAGGATTTGAAACAGCTCCACTGGAATTCCATCACTTCCACTAGCTTTGTTCATAGTGATGCTTTCTAAGGCCCACATTCCCGGATGTCTGGCTCTAGGTGAGTGATAACACTATTGTGATTATCTTGGCCATGAAACTCTTTTTGGTACAGTTTCTCTGTGTATTCTTGCCACCTCTTCTTAATATCTTCTGCTTCTGTTAGGTCCATACCATTTCTGTCCTTTATAGAGCCCATCTCTGCATGAAATATACTTATGCTTATCTATCTCTCTCTATATATATACTCACATATATATGTGTGTGTCTGTTTGAGGTGTGTTTGTAACACAGTAGATATTTTTCTACAATCTTTTAACTTGAAGATTGTATCGGTATGTATAGAACTTCCTCAGTCTCATAAATGGTTGCATAATAAGCCAGTTTATGGATGATATGCCATAATTTATTAAACTAGTCTCTGTTGATTTTAATGAACTGGATTTTAAATCACAATGAGCATAAAGAACTTCAATGAAGTCATATTTGTATTGTCATAAAGGTACAAAAGTTCTTGGCATATTGGATAACCAACAGTTTTGGTGTGATTTGCGCTCTTAAGGCATATCTAATAGGCATAAAAATTTAAAAAGTATTCCTCATAAGCGCCAACTATTATTATCATCCCTCTTTTGCAAGTGGAAAATTAATTTCAGAGAGGTGAGTGATCTGTCCATATTTCATGTGGTTAGTGAGCAGCAGCATCAGATCTCAATTCAGGGATTTCAACATCCAAATTCTTCTTTTTCACTTCCATGCATGCGGGCTAAGTTGCTTCATTTGTGTCCAACTCCTTGCAACCCTATGGACTGTAGCTCATCAGGCTCCTCTGTCTATGGGATTCTCCAGGCAAGAATACTGGAGTGGATTGCCATGCCCTTCTCCAGGGGATCTTCCTGACCAGGGATTGAACCTGCAACTCTGCATTGGCAGTTGGATTCTTTGCCATACCACTACCTAGAAAGCCCTTTCACTTCTGCATCAGTCCCCAAATACAGGGCATGCCTAAAACTCAAGAGTTCTGTTCAAATATACAAAAACTTAAGTAAAAGGTGGTATATAAGTAAATACAGTCTTATTTACAAATCAAATATATCTAATTTGATTAATACTATATGTTTTTTAATATTTTGTAGCTAAAAGTTGAGGCTCCTCCTGGAGAAATAATTGGATATGTTTATCAATACTATCACCCATTTTTGCCAATGTTTACAATAAAAAATGAAAATAAGGAGAATTTAATGAAAATCAGAGGGCCATGTGTGGTTTCTAGCTGTCTCAAAGATCTAAATTTTAATGTGAGTATTTCATTATGTTTTAGGATATCATGCTCAAATTAGTTAATAATTTGATACTTTTCTAATGCAGATAGTTAATTAAGGTGATTAAAACAAAATTAAAACATGTTATAATTATTACTGTACCTATTTGCCTAATTTTTATATTGAATTTCTAATTCATAATTTCTTTGCTTAATTAAGCCCTACAGTTTGTGAAGCTTATAAGGCATCTTTTAATCTGTATTTTAAGTGTTTAACTATCAAACAAAAAGCTTTGTATTTAATATTTGAAAATATGGAAGAATAAAATTACCTTTATTTCAATAGATAATGACATAATCCAGCATTAATTATAAATAATATATTAATGCTAATTTTAATAAAATTCTGAAATTGCTATGACATAATTTTGTTAATGTTTTATGTGCTTACTGATTTCCTTCTCAGAAAATGGCCAACATTCAGATAATAATTTAGGTAGTAAACTACTAAATATAGTTAATAAAGCTAACCCACTACAGTTGTTTAAATCTGTAGATTCATAAGCAACAGAGAATATTATCTTGGTATGATAAGATATTCTATCTTAGATAGAATATCTATTGAAAAAAGTACTGCTTGTCAGCCTTTTATCAAGGATATTTTTGCTTGTTTTAATATCTGAAATGTATAATCAGAAACTTGGACACAGCCTAGTCAAAATACTACCTGAGTTTTTTCCTCCTCTAGAATTATGTCAATTCAGTTTATTGATGCTAATTCTGATTGGCACTTTCATGTACTGATTAAAGAAGGCATACTTAAAAATTAATTATAATAATAATGATTTATTTGAAATTTTAATAAAATGAGCATACAGGACTCTTATTTTTCTATTTCAAGTTGAAAACCAGTGGAACAGGGTGTTCTGTGCTTAAACCTCTGGAAGGTAAAGCTACCTTCCTTACCTCATTTTTTAATAATACCAGTGTTTTATCTCACATTATGGTACAGTAAATTCTACTTTATTCTACTGTCTTAAGAACTTTCTCTAAGGTATTTAATATACTTCCTATTCCTTCTAAATTTGAAACAAAGCCATTTTATAGTTGGCACTTGTAGGTAACCTCCAAGAGTAAGGAACAAGAAAGGGAGGTAATGCTTCTGTGAGAAAGTCATCTTGTGCACAAATGTGGGCAAATCTTTTAATACTTTTGGTTATGAAGAAGAGGAGACATGTAAAGACATGCTGGTTATAGAGCAGGACTAGGGTGTGGCAAATAAGATGTTTATCTCAGGTAAAAAATTACAAGGGGTACCAAAAAACCTAGTAATTAAGATAAATGATATTTGAATATATTTTTAACATAAAAATTAATGCAAAAGTTTATTATAAACAAATACCAAACTTTAGATAAGACAGAAACTAACTCTGCATCTATATGACCTGTCTCCCTATATTACCATAAACCTGTTCCTGACTGGGTCAGGGCACAGAGTGGACAGGCAGGTATATTTATGAAAGGTGTTTCCTTAGGACACTTTGATTTTAAAGGAAAGAAGCCAAATTGGAGGAAAAATGTGGAGAAACAACATAAACTGAATATTTGATGAACTTTGTCTCTTATTTGGTATGGAACCTAAGGCAGGTAGGGAACTGGTCTTGAACAAGTGTAGAAATGGCCCATTCATCAGACTAGAAAGGAAGCAGGGAGTGTTAGTACAGATAGAATAACTTTCTAGCCTAGTATCTGCGAGTTTAGTAAGTTCCTGTCCAGTTGCTCCTATTTTCTCCTCAGTGGAAATGATGAGCTATTTTGCTGAGGATAATAGGGAAAGATGTGTTCAGAGTTCTGGAAAAACTGCATGTTTGACATAATCATGTAAAACTCTTCCATATTTCTATTCCTCAATTTCCTCAGCATTGCTTACAAGGCTAGGCANTTCCACTAGCTTTGTTCATAGTGATGCTTTCTAAGGCCCACATTCCCGGATGTCTGGCTCTAGGTGAGTGATAACACTATTGTGATTATCTTGGCCATGAAACTCTTTTTTGTACAGTTTCTCTGTGTATTCTTGCCACCTCTTCTTAATATCTTCTGCTTCTGTTAGGTCCATACCATTTCTGTCCTTTATAGAGCCCATCTCTGCATGAAATATACTTATGCTTATCTATCTCTCTCTATATATATACTCACATATATATGTGTGTGTCTGTTTGAGGTGTGTTTGTAACACAGTAGATATTTTTCTACAATCTTTTAACTTGAAGATTGTATCGGTATGTATAGAACTTCCTCAGTCTCATAAATGGTTGCATAATAAGCCAGTTTATGGATGATATGCCATAATTTATTAAACTAGTCTCTGTTGATTTTAATGAACTGGATTTTAAATCACAATGAACATAAAGAACTTCAATGAAATCATATTTGTATTGTCATAAAGGTACAAAAGTTCTTGGCATATTGGATAACCAACAGTTTTGGTGTGATTTGCGCTTTTAAGGCATATCTAATAGGCATAAAAATTTAAAAAGTATTCCTCATAAGCACCAACTATTATTATCATCCCTCTTTTGCAAGTGGAAAATTAATTTCAGAGAGGTGAGTGATCTGTCCATATTTCATGTGGTTAGTGAGCAGCAGCATCAGATCTCAATTCAGGGATTTCAACATCCAAATTCTTCTTTTTCACTTCCATGCATGCGGGCTAAGTTGCTTCAGTTGTGTCCAACTCCCTGCAACCCTATGGACTGTAGCTCATCAGGCTCCTCTGTCCATGGGATTCTCCAGGCAAGAATACTGGAGTGGATTGCCATGCCCTTCTCCAGGGGATCTTCCTGACCCAGGGACTGAACCTGCAACTCTGCATTGGCAGTCGGATTCTTTGCCATACCACTACCTAGAAAGCCCTTTCACTTCTGCATCAGTCCCCAAATACAGGGCATGCCTAAAACTCAAGAGTTCTGTTCAAATATACAAAAACTTAAGTAAAAGGTGGTATATAAGTAAATACAGTCTTATTTACAAATCAAATATATCTAATTTGATTAATACTATATGTTTTTTAATATTTTGTAGCTAAAAGTTGAGGCTCCTCCTGGAGAAATAATTGGATATGTTTATCAATACTATCACCCATTTTTGCCAATGTTTACAATAAAAAATGAAAATAAGGAGAATTTAATGAAAATCAGAGGGCCATGTGTGGTTTCTAGCTGTCTCAAAGATCTAAATTTTAATGTGAGTATTTCATTATGTTTTAGGATATCATGCTCAAATTAGTTAATAATTTGATACTTTTCTAATGCAGATAGTTAATTAAGGTGATTAAAACAAAATTAAAACATGTTATAATTATTACTGTACCTATTTGCCTAATTTTTATATTGAATTTCTAATTCATAATTTCTTTGCTTAATTAAGCCCTACAGTTTGTGAAGCTTATAAGGCATCTTTTAATCTGTATTTTAAGTGTTTAACTATCAAACAAAAAGCTTTGTATTTAATATTTGAAAATATGGAAAATTAAAATTACCTTTATTTCAATAGATGACATAATCCAGCATTAATTATAAATAATATATTAATGCTAATTTTAATAAAATTCTGAAATTGCTATGACATAATTTTGTTAATGTTTTATGTGCTTACTGATTTCCTTCTCAGAAAATGGCCAACATTCAGATAATAATTTAGGTAGTAAACTACTAAATATAGTTAATAAAGCTAACCCACTACAGTTGTTTAAATCTGTAGATTCATAAGCAACAGAGAATATTATCTTGGTATGATAAGATATTCTATCTTAGATAGAATATCTATTGAAAAAAGTACTGCTTGTCATCCTTTTATCAAGGATATTTTTGCTTGTTTTAATATCTGAAATGTATAATCAGAAACTTGGACACAGCCTAGTCAAAATACTACCTGAGTTTTTTCCTCCTCTAGAATTATGTCAATTCAGTTTATTGATGCTAATTCTGATTGGCACTTTCATGTACTGATTAAAGAAGGCATACTTAAAAATTAATTATAATAATAATGATTTATTTGAAATTTTAATAAAATGAGCATACAGGACTCTTATTTTTCTATTTCAAGTTGAAAACCAGTGGAACAGGGTGTTCTGTGCTTAAACCTCTGGAAGGTAAAGCTACCTTCCTTACCTCATTTTTTAATAATACCAGTGTTTTATCTCACATTATGGTACAGTAAATTCTACTTTATTCTACTGTCTTAAGAACTTTCTCTAAGGTATTTAATATACTTCCTATTCCTTCTAAATTTGAAACAAAGCCATTTTATAGTTGGCACTTGTAGGTAACCTCCAAGAGTAAGGAACAAGAAAGGGAGGTAATGCTTCTGTGAGAAAGTCATCTTGTGCACAAATGTGGGCAAATCTTTTAATACTTTTGGTTATGAAGAAGAGGAGACATGTAAAGACATGCTGGTTATAGAGCAGGACTAGGGTGTGGCAAATAAGATGTTTATCTCAGGTAAAAAATTACAAGGGGTACCAAAAAACCTAGTAATTAAGATAAATGATATTTGAATATATTTTTAACATAAAAATTAATGCAAAAGTTTATTATAAACAAATACCAAACTTTAGATAAGACAGAAACTAACTCTGCATCTATATGACCTGTCTCCCTATATTACCATGAACCTGTTCCTGACTGGGTCAGGGCATAGAGTGGACAGGCAGGTATATTTATGAAAGGTGTTTCCTTAGGACACTTTGATTTTAAAGGAAAGAAGCCAAATTGGAGGAAAAATGTGGAGAAACAACATAAACTGAATATTTGATGAACTTTGTCTCTTATTTGGTATGGAACCTAAGGCAGGTAGGGAACTGGTCTTGAACAGGTGTAGAAATGGCCCATTCATCAGACTAGAAAGGAAGCAGGGAGTGTTAGTACAGATAGAATAACTTTCTAGCCTAGTATCTGCGAGTTTAGTAAGTTCCTGTCCAGTTGCTCCTATTTTCTCCTCAGTGGAAATGATGAGCTATTTTGCTGAGGATAATAGGGAAAGATGTGTTCAGAGTTCTGGAAAAACTGCATGTTTGACATAATCATGTAAAACTCTTCCATATTTCTATTCCTCAATTTCCTCAGCATTGCTTACAAGGCTAGGCAGACCTAGTCCTCCATGCCTCTCTTTTCTTACTCATTTTCTACCACCATCTCCTATACTCATTTTGCTCCAGCCATGTTCCTTCCTAAATCAGAGCCTTTTAACGTATAGCTGACTCTCTCTAGGAGGCTTTCATTTTCCCTATTCCTCTGTCACTAGGAATTCCCCTATTCCTACCAATCCTCCAAATCTCAGCTCAAATGATGCTCTGCCTAAGAGGTTTTCTCTAAAACCATCCCTCAAGTTCTTTCAGTCTGCCTATTATTTCCCTATTATACTCCATCATATCAAACTTCCTTTCCCTTCTGGCATTCATTACAAAATAAGCAGTGGAATTTATCACAGATGTATTGTTTTATATTTACATTAGTATCTCATGTTGAGAAATAACATTAGTTGGTATGAGAAGTTGTAAAAATCTAGGGAGTCTAAATGAGTGAAGGAAAAAAGGGCATGAGGAAATTGCAGAGCGATTCAGAAAATTTGGATCTCTTAGGAAAGAGTTAGCTGTGTAGAAGAGCTGAAAACCTAGAGGTTTTCATTTCATAATTAAATGGATTCTCTAATCAAATTTAAGCAAATTATATATATTAATATAATTTTATATAATATGCATTATGTATAAAATATAATATATGTATGTATACACACATAAAATCACTTGTATCCAATCAATTTGAAAATTTTCCTTTAGGTAGACATTGTCTGTACATGGTTTTAGAGGCTATCTTCTGATCCTATTGAATATTCTTTTTTATTTCAGGGTACATCATTATTATATTATAACTCATATGCATCATATGTAATTACTAAAATTGATGTAGAAATGCCTGCTGTTTTTATTTCAGGGGTTTTAATCTAAGATTTAAAATATATTTTATTTTAGTTATTGTCCCTGGATGAAGAAATGATTATTGGTAAGATTTCAAATCAGTGGATTGGATTTATGAGAGAACTTTTCACCAATACCAATAAATTTGGGATCCAGTTTCCATTTGATCTTGATGTTAGAATAAAAGCATTGATGCTTGGAGCAAGTTTTCTCATTGTGAGTCTATTTTCATTCTATTTTAGCTGCACATTAATTTTCTGATATTATCACTATACTTTTGCTATTATTTCTCTTCAAATCACCTAGATCAATTGCAGTCTGTGCTTTTGGTCTAGTCTTAGGTCCCCAAATTACAAAATGGATTGAGTGTTCACACTGCAAAGGAAATAAAAGCTAGAATGTCCTGGAAATGTGATCATTAGAGTTGAATTCTTTTGCCCTAATGAAAAGTAAGAATAAGTCACTGAAAATAAGAATACAATGTTTCATTCAATGTAATTTACTGTTATTTTCTCAGTGGTAAGAATCCATTTGCCAATGCAGGAGACTCAGGAGACTCAAGTTCAGTCCCTGGGTCAGCAAAATCCTCTGGAGGAGGAAATGGCAACCCACTCCAATATTCTTATCTGGGAAATCCCAAGGACTGAGGAGTCTGATAGTCTACGGTCCATGGGGTTGCAAAGAGTCAGACATAACTGAGCGACTGACCACATACATACACCAAGAATTTAAAATTTTATAATAAGAACTTTTTTAAACAGTTCATTGAAAAAGGTAATCATTGCTCATTTGGAGACCATAGATATGTAGAAATATTTTAAAAGAATTTGTCATTTTTTATTTCATTGGGTCTTAGAAGAAAATGAATATAGCAACTATCTTCATTCTCCAAATATTATGAAATAACAGGAAATGGAAGAAGAAGTATGCAGGGATGTGTCATACAGTATTAAGTGATTTGGAGAAAGAGAAAAATAAACAGATTAGATAGCAGATCAAATGTAGATGAGGAAAAAATTAGTAAACTGGGATATATAGTTGAGGAAATTATTCATAATAACCTACAGAGACAAGGAAATATGAAAGTCAAGAGTCTCAAGATAGGATAGGGAATAATAACTGCTAAAAAAAAATTTCCAGAAGAAACACGAATTCAATGAGGCAAAAAGGACAACATATCTTAAGTAATATAATTAAAAATTAACACCTATATAAATCACAGTGAGGTGGCAAAACAGTAAAGAAAAATAAGTAACCAGAAAAAAAAGAAAAATCTACTACAAAAAAGACTGACAATTGCCTTCTTAATAGAAAGAGTGGAAGCCAGAGAGAATAGAATAATATCTTCAAAGTATTGATTTAAAAAACAATTTTAACTCTCAATTTCAATTTCCTTCAAGAATATCTCAAGGAGAAGAGCAAAATAAGTTTTTTATTTTTTTAAAAAAGCACGTTTTTTACTCACATAGATCATTTCTAAAGGAGATAATTCAGGAAGAAGGGACATAATCTGAGAATAATCATCTGAGTTTCAATAATACTTTTAAGCAAATAAAATGCTAACTATATTTGTGAAGAAATAAATATTTACAAGTAAATAGCAGAAGAGGTTCAAGACGGCAGTGTAAGAACAACTTGAATTCACCTCCTCCCACGGGCACATCAAATTAACTCCTACATAAGGAATAATTGTGGCTTCCCCAGTGGCTCAGAGGTAAAGAATTTGTCTTCAATGCAGCAGATGAAGGAATCATACATGACTGAAGGGACTGAGCACACACACATTTACATGGAATAGTTCTTTCTGAAAAAAAGGCTGAAAACTAGCTAAACAACTCTTCAATGATGAAGGATAAAAAGATCAGTATAGGATGGAGAAACAGAGATGTGTTCTCACCAAAAAAATGCACATCTGGTGTGGAGACACACAATTGGGAGGGCTCTCACAAATACAGACCTTATCCCTAGAAGCAAAGGGTTGGTACCCTACTTCAGGCACTCCAAGTCTTGGGACCTGCACTGGAGAAATGAGCCCCTAAACATCTGGCCTTGGAAACCAATAGGGCCAAGGTTCAGGACATTCAAAGTGCTGCAGGGAACAGAGATTCCTCTCTTAAAGGGCTTACATGCAGACTCACCCCAAGACAGCATATAAGCTGCAGTTTGAAAAACATCTAAAATGATATTAGCTAGTGAAGGGGGTTCACTAGCTAATCTTAAAGCATGTTCTAGAGGGAAGAGGGCCTGTGGGACTTTCCAGATAAAGTTGCTAGCATTTTATGCTTTTATGTTCTCATTCTACATTGTAAGGGCCAGCACTAGCAGGTGCCAGTTTTGCTACTGTGCTAGGAAATGGCAACCCACTCCAGTATTCTTGCCTGGAGAATCCCAGGACAGCAGAGCCTAGGGGGCTGCCGTCTATCGGGTCGCACAAAGTCAGACATGACTGAAGCGACTTAGCAGCAGCAGCAGCAGCAGCAGTGCTGGTGGTCATACTCTGCCAGCAGCCTTGTTAAAGCCAGCAGGCATGCCTTGGTTCCAAGCTCACCTGCAGTTCTGCTAAAGCCAACAGATATATACAGTCAACACAAGGGGATATCCCTTGATCACCTGACTCTGGTGGCCAGAGGTGCTTGGGCTTCTGGGCCCCAAGTGACTGAAACAGTCTGATAGATAGTTCTTTGCAAGCTACCATGTGCCAGACCATGACATAGACAGGAGGCTAAAACATAGCCCTAGACTTCCTATGAAAAAGGCTTCTTTATTTGGGCTGGAGCCTCAGCTTGAGGAGCAGGTTTCAGGTTTACCATACATCTAGAGGCTATGAAGTTGTTCTCAGGGAATATAGGCTGGGGGGTTCTCTTTTTGTACTCTCTTTCAGTCTTGTTTCAGCTCAAGGTACTTACTAGGAAGGAGGTTACACATTCATCCAGAGTCCCAGTATCTGCAAATGTCACCAAGGGATACATCCAAATTACTTGGTTTGGAGTCCAGCAGGGTTTATGACTATACTCCCAAAGAACTGAATATATTTACATACCCTAAAAACTGCTGCTTGAGGATATGGCATCCAGTGAGCCTGTAACTAGGTCCTGACAGATTCCTCCTTTGAACACTGAAAAGTCTGGATTTCAACCACTGGGACCTATCAACAACAAATCTGGGTCCTTAGATAATCACAAAAGTTTGAGAGATAACTAAGAGCAAGGGTTAGGTAAATGATAAGGTTCATCTCCTATACAAGACCATTCCTTCAAGATTGGGAGAGGTAGCTGCTTTGCCTAACATAACACAGAGTCAAGCAAAATGAAGAAACAGAGAAATACACCCCAAATGAAAGAAAAAGATAAAACATCAGAAAATAAAATTTAATGAAATGGAGATAAATAACTTACCTAATAAAGAGCTCAAAATAATGGTCCATAGAAATGGTCACTAAACTCAGAAGACTGAATGAACACAGTACATTTTTATACTCTGCAAAAAAAAAAAAAAAAACCATTAGAACTAATAAATTCAGTAAAGTTGCAGGTTACAAAATCAATACACAAAAACCTGTTGTGTTTTTATACACTAGAAATGAACTATTAGAAACAGAACTTATGAAAACAATCTCATTTACAAGGAAATCAAAAAGAATAAAATAACTAGGAATAAATTTACCAAAAAGTGAAAGACCTGTACACTTAAAACTATAAGACACTGATGAACAACTGAAGAAGACAAATAAATAAATGGAAAGATATTACATGTGAATGGGTTGGAAGAATTAGTTCAGTTCAGTCACTCAGTCATGTCCAACTCTTTGTAACACCATGGACTGTGTAACACCAGGCTTCCCTGAACATCACCAGCTTCCGCAGTTTGCATAAATTAATGTGCATCAAGTTGGTGATGCCATCCAACCATCTCATCCTCTATCGTCCCCTTCTCCTCCTGCCTTCAGTCTTTCCCAGCATCAGGGTCTCTTCAAATGAGTCAGCTCTTCGCATCAGGTAGCCAAAATATTGGAGTTCCAGCTTCAGCATCAGTCCTTCCAATGAATATTCAGGGTTCATTTCCTTTAGGATGGACTGGTTGGATCTCCTTGCAGTCCAAGGGACTCTCAAGAGTCTTCTCCAACACCACAGTTCAAAAGTATCAATTCTTTGGTATTCAGCTTTCTTTAGTTCGACTCTCACATCCATGCATGACTACTGGAAAACCCACAGCTTTCACTATATGGACTTAATATGCTGTCTAGGTTGGTCATAGCTTTTCTTCCAAGGAGCAAACATCTTTTAATTTCATGGCTGCAGTCACCATCTGCAGTGATTTTGGAGCCCCCCCCCCCCCCCCCCGCCAAAATAGTCTGTCACTGTTTTCATTGTTTCCCCATCTATTTGCCATGAAGTGATGGGACCAGATGCCATGATCTTTGTTTTCTGAATGTTGAAGTTTTTTTCAGTCTCCTCTTTCACTTTCACTGGTCCATATTTCCTAAAGTAAATAGAACAAATAATCCTAAAATATATATGGAACCACAAAAGATACTGAAAGTCAAGGCAATCTTGAGAATGAAGTACAGCACTGTGGGCATCATGCTCCCTGATTTCAAACGATATTAAAAAGTCATAGTAATCAAACTAGTATGATATTTGTATAAAAACAGATACATAGATAATGAAAAAGCGTAGTAACCTCAGAAATAATGCATCATATATGACTGATTTATGACAAAGTAGCCAAGAATATACAATGGGGAAAGTATTGGCTCTTCAAAAAATGTTAATAAAACTGAATAGACACATGCAAAAAAATAAAATTAGACTACTGTCTTATACCATTCACCAAAATCAACTTAAAATGTTTTAAAGAATTAAATATAAGACCAGAGACCATAAAAATCCTACAAGAAAACACAGATGATGAACTCCTTGATATTGTTCTAAATGAGGAATTTTTGGATCTGACTCCAAAGGCAAGGGCAACAAAGGCAAAATAAACATGTGGCTTTCTTTCTTGTTTTTTAAGGAATCTCCGTACTGTTTTGAATAGTGGCTTTATCAATTTACATTTCTACCAACAGTGCAAGAATTTTCCCTTTTCTCCACATCGTCTCCAGCATTTATTATTTGTAGATTTTTTTATGATACCCATTTTGACTGAAGTGAGATGATACCTCATGGTTGTTTTGACTTGCAATTCTCTAATAATAAGCAGTGTTGACACAGCAGTCCCACTACTGGGTATTTAGCCTGAGAAAACCATAATTCAAAAAGACACATGTACCCCAATGTTCATAGCACCATTATTTACAATAGCTATGACAAAGAAGCAACCTGAATGTCTATTGAGAGATGCATGGATAAAGAAGTTGTACACACACAACACACACACACACACATATACAATGGAATATTACTCAGCCACAAAAAGAAATGAATTTGAGTCAGTTGAAGTGAAGTAGATGAACCTAAAGCCTGTTCAATGGAGTGAAATAAGACAGAAAGAGAAAAACAAGTATTGTTTATATAGTATATATTTGAGGGAGGCTCAAAAGGCAGGGAATATATGTATACTTATAGATGATTCATGTTGTTGTCCAGCAGACACCAGCACAACACTGTAAAGCACTTATCATCTAATTAAAAATAAATTAAGAAAACAACACATGAAACTTCATCACAATAAAAAGCTTCTGAACAGCAAGGACACCATCATCAAAATGAAAAGGCAACTTACTGAATGAGAGAAGATGTCTGCAAATTTATATCCAGTAAAAGTTAACATCCAAAATACAATTAGAACTCATACAACTTAGTAGTAAAGAATACACTAACAATATAATTTTTCAATGGGCAGAGAATCTGAATAGACATTTTCCCAAAGAAGACATGCACATGGCCAAGAGACACATGAAAAGATGCTCAACATCACTAATCAATTAAAACATTAATGAGATGTCACCTCACATCTGTTTGAATTACTGTTATCTAAAAGACAAGAATAACAAGTGTTGGCAAGCACTTGGATAAAAAGGAATCTGTGTGCACTATTGGTGAGAATGTAAACTGGTACAACTACTATGGTAAATAGTATGCAGGTACCTCAAAAAACTAAAAATATAACTTCCATATGATTCAGAAGTTCTACTTCTGGGTATTTACCCTAACAAAATAAAAACTTTACCTTGAAAAGATATTTGCACCCTCATGTTCATTGCAGCATTATTTAAAGTAGTCGTTATGGAAAATATAATGTAAAATGCAAATATCCATCAATAGATGAATGGACAAAGATGTGGTACACTTATGAGAGACTACTATTTAGCCATAAAAAACACTGAAATAAGTCAGAACAAGAAAGACAAATATCACATGATTTCACTTCTATGTGGAATTTAAAATACAAAACAAACAAAACTGAACCACATTAAACTAATAGAAGAGATTGGGGAACAGGCAAAATAGGGGGAAAGAATCAAGATGTAAATAGTTTCTACTTATAAATAAGTGGATATGATATATAGCATGATGACTCTAATAATATTGTATTGCATATTTGAAAAATGCTAATATATTTTAAAAGTTCTGTTTACAAGAAAAAATGTTGTAACTTTATATGGTGGTAGATCATAGCTGAACTTACTGCAGTGATCATTTTGCAGTGTATACAAATATCAAATCATTATGTTGTATATCTGAAACTAATATAGTATTTTATGTCAATTGTGTCTCATAAAAAACAATAGTAGCAAACATCTAATTTGTGAGATCAAAAAAAGCAACACTAAAATAATAGGCAACAAAAGTAAATAAGCTGTGAGAAAATTACTAGAATTACAATGTCATAAGGTCTTTGTATTGTTCAGGAGGTGAGTTAAGTATACATGTTAATTTCATGGACAACCACTGAAAAAATGAAAGGACTTTATAAACTGCAAACTACTAGAGAGGAGAAATAGGAATAAAATACAAGCAAGTAAAGAAATGAGTGAAAGAATCTATCTAGAGGAAAGAGCAAGAAGAAAAAAAGCATACACAAAGTGGGACAAATAGAAACAGGAAATTAAAATGGTAGAAAAGAGCTACCTTTTCAGGTATATCAATATGTCAATTAAGTATATTCTATACAATATCTTGGGCTTCCCTTGTAGCTCAGTTGGTAAAGAATCTGCCTGCAATATAGGAGACCTAGGTTCAATTCTTGGGTTGGGAAGATCCCCTGGAGAAGGAAATGGCAACCCACTCCAGTATTCTTGCCTGGAGAATCCCATGGACGGAGGAGCCTGGTGGGTTACATACAGTCCATGGGGTCGTAAGAGTTGGACACAACTTAGCAACTAAACCACCACCACCACCCAATATCTTATAATACCTACAATAAATGTAAATGGCCAAATATTGCAAGTAAAAGAATAGATATGGCTCAATTTGAGTTTTAAAATATTCAGAGGCTCTATATAGAAGACAGACATAAAATAAAGACCAAAAAAATTGAAAGAAAGGAAAAATGGGATAAATTAACAGAAAAATGTTAACTATAAGTAAGCTAATAAAGCAAAGTCACTATCAGGAAAAAAAAAAAAGATGTTAGGACAAAAAACACTATTGGGGCAGACAGAGGGTAACTACATAATGATAAAAGTTTTACTCAGAAGATACAAAAATTCTAGGGTTCTGTGTACCTAATATAAACCTCAAAATATAGAGAAACATGTTATATAGTTAGTGAGAAACTCATCATCATAGTGGAAAATTCACACAATTTTTAATTTTTACTCATTGTAGAAGACAGAAACTTAGTAAAGTTATTTNGAAGTAGATGAACCTAAAGCCTGTTCAATGGAGTGAAATAAGACAGAAAGAGAAAAACAAGTATTGTTTATATAGTATATATTTGAGGGAGGCTCAAAAGGCAGGGAATATATGTATACTTATAGATGATTCATGTTGTTGTCCAGCAGACACCAGCACAACACTGTAAAGCACTTATCATCTAATTAAAAATAAATTAAGAAAACAACACATGAAACTTCATCACAATAAAAAGCTTCTGAACAGCAAGGACACCATCATCAAAATGAAAAGGCAACTTACTGAATGAGAGAAGATGTCTGCAAATTTATATCCAGTAAAAGTTAACATCCAAAATACAATTAGAACTCATACAACTTAGTAGTAAAGAATACACTAACAATATAATTTTTCAATGGGCAGAGAATCTGAATAGACATTTTCCCAAAGAAGACATGCACATGGCCAAGAGACACATGAAAAGATGCTCAACATCACTAATCAATTAAAACATTAATGAGATGTCACCTCACATCTGTTTGAATTACTGTTATCTAAAAGACAAGAATAACAAGTGTTGGCAAGCACTTGGATAAAAAGGAATCTGTGTGCACTATTGGTGAGAATGTAAACTGGTACAACTACTATGGTAAATAGTATGCAGGTACCTCAAAAAACTAAAAATATAACTTCCATATGATTCAGAAGTTCTACTTCTGGGTATTTACCCTAACAAAATAAAAACTTTACCTTGAAAAGATATTTGCACCCTCATGTTCATTGCAGCATTATTTAAAGTAGTCGTTATGGAAAATATAATGTAAAATGCAAATATCCATCAATAGATGAATGGACAAAGATGTGGTACACTTATGAGAGACTACTATTTAGCCATAAAAAACACTGAAATAAGTCAGAACAAGAAAGACAAATATCACATGATTTCACTTCTATGTGGAATTTAAAATACAAAACAAACAAAACTGAACCACATTAAACTAATAGAAGAGATTGGGGAACAGGCAAAATAGGGGGAAAGAATCAAGATGTAAATAGTTTCTACTTATAAATAAGTGGATATGATATATAGCATGATGACTCTAATAATATTGTATTGCATATTTGAAAAATGCTAATATATTTTAAAAGTTCTGTTTACAAGAAAAAATGTTGTAACTTTATATGGTGGTAGATCATAGCTGAACTTACTGCAGTGATCATTTTGCAGTGTATACAAATATCAAATCATTATGTTGTATATCTGAAACTAATATAGTATTTTATGTCAATTGTGTCTCATAAAAAACAATAGTAGCAAACATCTAATTTGTGAGATCAAAAAAAGCAACACTAAAATAATAGGCAACAAAAGTAAATAAGCTGTGAGAAAATTACTAGAATTACAATGTCATAAGGTCTTTGTATTGTTCAGGAGGTGAGTTAAGTATGCATGTTAATTTCATGGACAACCACTGAAAAAATGAAAGGACTTTATAAACTGCAAACTACTAGAGAGGAGAAATAGGAATAAAATACAAGCAAGTAAAGAAATGAGTGAAAGAATCTATCTAGAGGAAAGAGCAAGAAGAAAAAAAGCATACACAAAGTGGGACAAATAGAAACAGGAAATTAAAATGGTAGAAAAGAGCTACCTTTTCAGGTATATCAATATGTCAATTAAGTATATTCTATACAATATCTTGGGCTTCCCTTGTAGCTCAGTTGGTAAAGAATCTGCCTGCAATATAGGAGACCTAGGTTCAATTCTTGGGTTGGGAAGATCCCCTGGAGAAGGAAATGGCAACCCACTCCAGTATTCTTGCCTGGAGAATCCCATGGACGGAGGAGCCTGGTGGGTTACATACAGTCCATGGGGTCGTAAGAGTTGGACACAACTTAGCAACTAAACCACCACCACCACCCAATATCTTATAATACCTACAATAAATGTAAATGGCCAAATATTGCAAGTAAAAGAATAGATATGGCTCAATTTGAGTTTTAAAATATTCAGAGGCTCTATATAGAAGACAGACATAAAATAAAGACCAAAAAAATTGAAAGAAAGGAAAAATGGGATAAATTAACAGAAAAATGTTAACTATAAGTAAGCTAATAAAGCAAAGTCACTATCAGGAAAAAAAAAAAAGATGTTAGGACAAAAAACACTATTGGGGCAGACAGAGGGTAACTACATAATGATAAAAGTTTTACTCAGAAGATACAAAAATTCTAGGGTTCTGTGTACCTAATATAAACCTCAAAATATAGAGAAACATGTTATATAGTTAGTGAGAAACTCATCATCATAGTGGAAAATTCACACAATTTTTAATTTTTACTCATTGTAGAAGACAGAAACTTAGTAAAGTTATTTAAATTTGAACAAAAAAATTAAGAAGCTTTAAAGAATGTATGTAGAACTCTGTATCAAGCAAGTAGATAGTATATTTTCAACAAACAATATTTTATAAAAATTTTTCTCATAGTAGGTCAAGAAGGAAGTCTCAACATGTTTCAGAGAATGGGTATAATTTGGATCTTAGTGTCTAAGCAAGTAACAGAAAATTAGATGTTGATGAAGATACACATTTTAAAATATTTTGTACAGGAAAACCTGTAAATAAGTCAGGGATAAAAAGTAACACAATAAAAATTTTAAAATACATTAAATTGAATAATATTACATTTAAAAAATTTTAGAATGCAACTAAAAATGTTAAAAAGAATAATACAGCTATAAATACTTTGGGAGAAGAGAGAAAAGTGAAAAATTAATGAACCTAGTATCTATATAAAAGGTTAATAAAACAACAGAACAAACCCAAGGGATCATAAGGAAAGAAGTATTGAATTACTGATCAAAGATAAATGAACAAATAGCATTCACATGTGTTTTCTAGATAGAAAAGAATGTTCAAAGCAATTAAGTCACGAAGTAAAAGACTGCTAAACTAGAATATCTTAACTTCTGTGCATGTGTGCTCAATTGCTCAGTCATGTCCAGCTCTTTGCAACCCATAGACTGTAGCCCACCAGGCTCCTTGTCCATGGAATTCTCCAGGTAAGAATACTGGAGTATGTTGCCATTTTCTTCTCCAGATCTTAAACTTCTGTACCTCAAGACAAATCATAACATTAAACTTTCAACAGCAGATAATAAAGTAGCTAAAATACATGATTCATAGAAATAATATCATTATATTAATTAAAAATTTACTGAAGTGAAAAAAATCAAATCTCAAATGAAATGGATATAGAATATATATAGAATATATATAGAGAGAATATATATAGAATATATTCTATATTTAATATAGAATATTAAAAACTAATTAATACAGCCATTAATAAGGGAATACAGATAACCAGTAACTATATGAAAACATTTTCAAAAACCTATGAAGTAAAGGAATAAACAACAATGAAATATCTTTTAATTTTTTCTCCCAATCAGGTTACAGGAATAAGAAACTCAAGAGCTATACATACAACTTTGGGGGGACAAACTGAAAATATCCATTAAAAATTATAATGTTGATATTTTTTCATATGTATTGCTTTCTTCCAAAAAATGAAGAGATGCAGATAATTACGTAGGGCTCCCCTGGTGGTACAATGGTAAAGAATCCACCTACAAAGCAGAAGCTGTATGAGATGCAAGTTCAATCCCTGGGTTAGGAATATCCCCTGGAGAAGGAAATGGCAACTCACTCCATTATTCTTGCAGAAATTCCACGGACAGAGAAGCTTAGCAGGCTATAGTCCATGGGTCACAAAAGAGCTGGACATAACTTAGTGACTAAACAACAACAGACAATTCTGTGTACACTAGTAAACAGAAATGTACACTCTATGTTGCAAAATTCACTCTAATAAATAAAAAATGTTAAAATCTAAAATGTAAGTTATAAGATTTATTAATCACATTATAAACTATCTATGAAGTAGAATGTTAATAACTCAAATGCTCAATGACATGAATATTCAGTGTATATTATTTAATGAAAAAAGTAGGATATAAGCATATTATAATACTAATTATGTACCTGGAAGGAATTTAAACCAAAATATTAATGGTAAATCTTGGAGAATTGAAATTATAAATTTTTCTCTTTGGTTATTTCTATATTTTTCTGTATCAAGTATACATGAATGAAAAAATACAGAGGAAAATAAAGTAAGGTGAAATTAGTTGCTGTTCTCTAAGGGAAGCAAATTCACATTATATTCAAATTTATTATTTTGGTGTATTAAGAGTAGTCAAATAATCATACTTAATCCCTTAGAAGTTGCCTGTTACTGCTATTAAACCAGTTTAATCATATTTGTGTTTCATTTTCATCCTAGGACTACATGTATTTTGAACTCTGGTCATAAGAGTCAGCCTGAAAAATCATGCCAGATATTACTGGCGTTAAGTTTTGCCAGTCCTCACCAAAATTAAACAACTTTTACTTAGAATATATAATAAAGTTTTATTTCACTAAAATTATTTGTATGATTTTTTTCTACATAATAGGACACACAGCATTTAATTTCCTACATAATGAACCACACCAAAAATTTAGGAACTTAGAAATGATCATTGAAAGCAAAAATAAACAAATGGAATCTAATCAACCTTATAAGCTTTTGTACAGTAAAGGAAACCCATTAACAAAACAAAAGACAGCCTACAGGCTGGAAGAAATATTTGCAAATGATACAGTCAACAAGGACTTAATTTCCAAAATATACAAATAGCTCATACAACTCAATAACAAAAATAACAAACAACCCAGTCAAAAAATGGGCAGAAGACTTAAGGGACATTTCTCCAAAGGAGACATACAGATGGCCAATAGACACATGAAAAAATGCTTAGTATCATTAATTAATAGAGAAATGCAAGTCAAAATTACAATGATGTATCATCTCACACAAGTCAGAACGGCCATTATCAAATGACAAATAGAGAGGGTGTGGAGAAAAGGGAACCCTCTTACATTGTTAGTGGGAATATAAATTAGTGCAGACATATAGAGCAAACAGTGTGGAGGCTCCTTAAAAAACTAAAAATAGCATTGCCATATGATCCTGCAAAGCCACTCCTGGGCACATATTTGAAGAATATTCTGAATTCCCTGTTAGCTCAGAGGTTAAAGCGTCTGCCTGGAATGCAGGAGACCCAGGTTCGATCCCTGGGTCAGAAGATCCCCTGGAGAAGGAAATGGTAACCCACTCCAGTACTCTTGCCTGGAGAATCCCATGGAGGGAGGAGCCTGGTGGGCTACAGTCCATGGGGTCGCAAAGAGTCCGACACGACTCAGTGAATGCACTTCACTTCTGAATTCATAAAGATCCATGCACCCCACTGTTAAAGCAGCACTGTTTACAATAGCCAAGACATGGAAACAACCTAAATGTGGAATAATGCCATTTGCAGCAATATACATGAACATAAAGAAACATGACAAATGGCATATGAAATCACTTACAAGTGTAATCTAAGTAGAAGATGATACAAATGAACTTATTTACAAAATAGAAATAGACCCATAGACACAGAAGAAGAACTTATAGTTACCAAAGAGGAAAGGGACATAGGGATAAATTAGAAGTTTGGGATTACCATATACACATATACCATTTTATATAAAATAGACAACCAACATGGATTTACTCTATAGCACAGGGATTTATATATGTATAACTGAATCAATCTGTTCTATACCTGATGATAACAACATTATGAATCAACTATTCAGACATGACTTAGGGACTAAACAACGAAAATATACTTCAATGGGGGAAAAAAAAAAAGATCATTGTAGCTGAAGATTCTGCTGTATAATTCTCTTTATCAAGTCCTGGATCATTCATGCATGTGCAGTCACTTAACAGATTGGCTGGGGACTGTCTCATCCCAGATGGTCTCATTCATACATCTGGCTGTTGCCTAAGTTAGTAGGGGCATCAGGCCACATAGCTTTCATCATCTAGAAGGCTAGCCAAAACTTACACATGATGACTATATTAGAAAAGCAGCAGGAAAGCAAGCTCAAATGTTCACACTCATCCCCAAACTCTGTTTCTATTATACCTACTAATGTCCCTTAGGGCTTCCCTGGTGGCTCAAATGGTAAAGTGTCTGCCTGCAATGCGGGAGACCAGGGTTCGATTCCTGGGTCGGGAAGATCCCCTGGAGAAGGAAATGGCAATCCACTCCAGCACTCTTGCCTGGAAAATCCCATGAACGGAGGAGCCTGATAGGCTACAGTCCACGGGGTGGCGAAGAGTCGGACACGAATGAGCGACTTCACTTTCACTTTCTAATGTCCCTTAGCCAAAGCAAGTCAAATAGCCAAGTCCAGATGCAAGAAGTGGAAAAATAGACGCTACTTCTTTATGGGAAATGCTGAAAAATACTGTGGCTTTTTAATTCTCTGCTTCTACCTTTTTTTATTCTCCCCTTTTACCCCATCCACCCTCCGGTTATAATTATTTTATTCTCCCCACATGCAAAGTATCCTCAACCTTCCCAGGACTTCCAAAATTATCTTTCACTTACAGCATCAGGCTCAAGTCTAATATCATGTGATCTGCATCATTTGTGAATGCAAGCAAGGATACCTGGATGCAGTTCCTCTTGATTCAGAGACTTCAAAACTAAAAAGACACACCAAACAATAGCACTGTGTTATGTGCTGCGTTCGGTCATGTCCGACTCCATGGACTGTGAGCCAAGGTGAAAATAACTATAGTAAACAAATGGTACTGATCATAGCAATTCTAGAATTCAGATGGACATATGCTGCCAGCTCCTCTTACGCTAGGAACGGAGAATGCCCTGCCCTTTGGCAGTGGCTCTCTAGTCCACTGTTCTCTGTAGCTATGATCTCGGGGATTTGGACTCTGCCTTCTGAGACGTTTTCCTTTTCTAAATGAAATGGCTATGTTTTTAACTGAATAGTTTTGTAGCCCTTTTCCTACTTAAAAAAGGTGGAGATAGTCTTTTAATTTTAAACTGTCTCAGTCTCTTTTAAGTCTCTGTCAATATAACTCTTAAAAACTCTGTGGCTTTCCATGTATCAGATTTAGCCCACTCTATTAGAAAAACCTACATTCAGTCTTCTTTTCAGGACAGGCTTCTATCTCTGAATTCACTAATAGCGAATTCAGTCTAGTTTCTTTATATGTATCTGGGTTCTAAAAGCAACCAGAGGACACAACCTTATGCATAAGCACTTTCCAAGCCTCTGTTTGCATCAAGTTTGCAAATGTCCCATTGACCAACTCAAGTCACATGTCTAAATTCACATTCAGTAGACTTTTAAAGAGATCCCATTCCTTGATTTGAGGCACTGTAAAAACGTTTTTTTCACAATCCACCACATTATTTAACGGGTGATTTTTCTTGATTTGAGTGTGCCATAGATTGACTATTTCTGTCCCTCACAACTGATACTTTGAAATTTAATCTCCAATGTGATAATATTTGGAGGTGGAACCTCTAGAAGGTGATTAGTTCATGAGAATGGAGCCTGCAATGAATGGGATTGAGGCCCATATAGAAAAGGCTCCCTCAGGGAGCTCCCCTGCCCTTTCACCATGTGAAGGTATAGCAAAAGAATATAGCACAGCAAGGGGATCCTCATGAGACACTTAATCTGCCAGCATCGTGATCTTGGACTTTCCAGATTTCAGAACTGTGAGAAATAAATTTCTGGTGTTTATAAGCCACTCAGTCTATGGAATTCTGTTATAGCAGCCCAAACCGACTAAGTCAGTGTTTCCTAAAAAATAGTTTTTTGTTTTCTTTTTCTTTTCCCACTTCTGGATATTTATTGAAGAAAACAAAAACCACTAACTTATAGGAGACAGGAAGAATAGAAGAAAAGCAGGCCCCAGCAACGGCCACAGAAGTAATTTATAATTATTGATAAACTGGCTGCTTCAAGGCATGAGACTCAAGGAATAAGCCCAGAGGGAACAGTTCATAATCTTGAAAACAAGTTATGATCCTGGGGTCGGAAAACAGACCCCAGACTGTTTCCCAACTGGAGTCTCAGAGTCACATGTTTTACATATCTGAAGGAAAATCTATAGATAAGAATATTAGTCTTATTTACTAATTTGTTATTAATTACTGTTTCTTGGTTACTTAATGGTTAATGATCACTTTGTTCTTTGGCCCTGAAGGCCACATGAGTTATAGCTTAACTCCCTGCACATTCTTTCCTTCATGGCTGAGAGTATAGTAAAGAAAGCTACCATGGATTCAGTTTTGGCACCTTCACCTTGGAGCAGTCTTGGTCCCCTGATCCTCGCCTTTCACTGAACTCATGTGCCGTGTTTCTCATTCTCCTGCCACATCGCACTTTCAGAAACCCTGCTTGTCGAACCAGACTTGACACTAACTGGAAAAGATACATGCTCATTGTGTTGCTGTTGTTCAGTCGCTCAGTCATGCCCAACCCTTTGTGACCCCATGGACTGCAGCATGCCAGGATTCCCTGTCCTTCACCATCCCCCAGAGCTTGCTCAAACTCATGTCCATTGAATCAGTGATCCCATTCCAACCATCTTGTCCTCTGTCATCCCCTTTTGCTCCTGCCTTCAATCTTTTCCAGCATTAGGATCTCTCCTAATGAGTCATCTCTTCACATCAGGTGGCCAAAGTATTGGAGCTTCAGCTTCAGCATCAGTATGTTCACTGAGGTGAATATGATTTCCGGTGTCCCTTTATCAGAAGTTAGTCAAGGTTTTTTCTCCTACTCCTGTGTTTCAGGGGTACATCTTGAAGAAGTCAGTGGGTAAATGCTGCATGTTTCTAAGATTCAAGCACATAAATTTCTTTGGGTGCACAGGCTAATTTTCCCCAGGTAGTGTTAATAGAAAGTCAGATCTGGCTGCTCAACACTTGAAAGCCAATAGTCCAGAGGCAGGGTTGGTCAAAAGGAAGTTTGCTTTATTTTGGATACCAGCAACTGTTGGAGAGGGTCCACATGTCCAAAGGCCCACTCCCCACTGACAATTGAGGACAAGAGTTTTTAAATGGGGAAGTTTCTGGGGTATATAGGGAAAAGGAAGGGACTCCAGACAGAAACAGCACTCAGCTCTGACAGTCATCTTGAAATTGGTCATGTGATTCTCTGACCTGCATCATCCTGGATTAAGTACAGTTAATATTCAGGTCCAGAGTCATTTTTTTCCAGTTTCTCCAAGACCAGGTCTTGGAATTGTGTGACCTACGCCAAGGACAGTCTGGTCCTCCTGCAGTTAACTTCTTCTGTTAGGTGGGGATTTTAGTTTCTATAAGACAGCTCAAAGCATATGGTTCAGAATATTATTTACAGTCTTTGTAGAGGAACTAAAGGTCCTTGACTTTTCTTAATGACTAAACTATAATTATTTTATCCTGTTTGATTGCTTTTCCTTTGTTTCTGGATTTTCTCACTTCTTCAGTTCAGTTCAGTCGCTCAGTCATGCCCAACTCTTTGCGACCCCATGAATGGCAGCATGCCAGGCCTTCCTGTCCACAACCATCTCCCAGAGTTCACCCAGACTCGCGTCCATTGAGTCAGTGATGCCATCCAGCCATCTCATCCTCTGTCTTCCCCTTCTCCTCCTGCCCCAATCCCTCCCAGCATCAGAGTCTTTTCCAGTGAGTCAACTCTTCACATGAGGTGGCCAAAGTAATGGAGTTTCAGCTTTAGCATCATTCCTTCCAAAGAAATCCCAGGGCTGATCTCCTTCAGAATGGACTGGTTGGATCTCCTTGCACTTCTTAGATTAAATTTATTCTTTGACTAAAGTTTTTCTACAGACAAAAGGCAGGCTGAGGACATTGCAGGCAGAGGAAGGAAGGACTATAAATAAGGTCCTGCTCTATTTCAGCAGTAAGTGAAAGAGGCAAGTACCTCAGAGAGTCAGGATAGTGGAAGCAGACAAGAGAAAAATTAGAAAGATTCTCTAAAAATAATGCAAATTTATCTGATGTTTGTGCATGCAGAAGAAAAAGATTTTGATGAAAATTTTTCAGGTGAACGTGCATATCATCTGTAAATACACTGATGAGGCCCATGGCACACAAAAGAGAAACTCTTACAGGAATCTCTTCGCAGGAATGAGTCAGTGCTGCTATCCATGTGCCAACCTATTAGCCCAAAACTCAGTCCAGTAGCCATCACTGGACTGAAGAACAGGCCCAACCACTTTCAAGATGACTTTAGTCAACTGGTGTACCACATACCCATGTCCTTCAATAATGGTTCTGTACTGGCAATCTTGACCTCTTTACCAATCTTCAATTTAGGCATTTACAGCTATATTTTCACCATGATAAAATGG
This sequence comes from Raphicerus campestris, assembly GCA_006410735.1. Classification (NCBI taxonomy): domain Eukaryota; kingdom Metazoa; phylum Chordata; class Mammalia; order Artiodactyla; family Bovidae; genus Raphicerus; species Raphicerus campestris. The sequence continues at coordinate 19,854 of SJYW01022616.1, read as the reverse complement.
AGAAATCTACCTGAAAGTTGGTGAAATGATGAGATTCAAGCCTATTAAACATTTTTGTTTTGTATTATCAGAGAAAACTCTAAATAAGTGTTCCTTGAGACCTAGAATAATTCTTAGGTATAAAGTCAATTGCTCTGTGAGTCATGTGCCTGCTCATTCACTTCAGTCATGTCCAACTCTTTGTGAACCCAGGGACTGTAAACCATTAGTCTCCTTTATCCATGGGATTCTCCATACAAAAACACTGGAGTGGGTTGCCCTCCTCCAGGGTATCTTCCAGACCCAGAGGTTGAACCTGGGCCTCCTGCATTACAGGCAGATCTTTTTAAATTTTATTTATTTTTTAAATTTAAGGATAATTGTTATACAGAATTTTGTTGTTTTCTGCCATAAATCAGCAATAGGTATATATATGTCCCCTCCCTCTTGAACCTCCTTCTCATCTTCCTCCCCATCCCACCCTTCTTGGGTGATGCAAAGCCCAAGACTGAGTTGCCTGAATCACACAGCAGATTACCATTGGCTATCTATTTTACGGGACCCAGAAGAAAGGAGCAATGATTCCACAAGAGACTGACCCAGACTTACCTGTGAGTGTCTAGGAGGTTCCAGTGGAGGTGTGGGTTGGTGCTGGCCTGCTGCAGGGTTGAGGGCACTGAGTGTACCAGTACATGCATGGGATCTTTTGAAGGAGGTCACCATTATCTTCATTACCTCCACCACAGTTTGGCTCCAGGTATAAAACAGGGAGGGAACACAGCTCCACCTATCAACAGAAAATTGGATTAAAGATTTACTGAGCATGGCCCCATACATCAGAACAAGGCCCAGTTCCCCCTCAGTCAGTCTCTCCAAACAGGAAGCTTCTATAAGCCTCTTATCCTTCTCCATCAGAGGGCAGACAGAATTAAAACCACAATCACAGAAAACTAACCAATCTAATCACATGGACCACAGCCTTATCTAACTCAGTGAAACTATGAGCCATGCCATGTAGGGCCTCCCAAGACAGAAGGTCATGGTGGAGAGGTCTGACAGAATATGGTCCACTGGAGAAGGGAATGGCAAACCACCTCAGTATTCTTGCCTTGAGAACCCCATGAACAGTATGAAGAGGCAAAAAGATAGGACACCGAAAGATGAACTGCCCAGGTCGGTAGGTGCCCAATAGGCTACTGGAGGTCAGTGGAGAAATCCAGAAAGAATGAAGGGATGGAGCCAAAGCAAAAACAACACCCAGTTGTGGATGTGATTGGTGATGGAAGCAAGGTCTAATGCTATAAAGAGCAGTATTGCATAGGAACCTGGAATGTTAGGTCCACGGATCAAGGCAAATTGGAAGTGGTCAAACAGGAGATGGCAAGAGTGAACATTGACATTTTAGGAATCAGCGAACTAAAATGTACTGGAATGGGTGAATTTAACTCAGATGACCACTATATGTACTACCATGGGCAAGAGTTCCTTTGAAGAAATGGAGTAGCCATCATAATCAACAAAAGAGTCCAAATGCAGTACTCGGATGCAATCTCAAAAATGACAGAATGATCACTATTTGTCTCAAAGGCAAACCATTCAATATCATGGTAATCCAACTCTATGCCCCAACAAGTAATGCTGAAGAAGATGAAGTTGAATGGTTCTATGAAGACTTACAAGACCTCTTAAAACTAACACCCCAAAAAAGATGTCCTTTTCATTATAGGGGAATGCAAAAGTAGGAAGAAACACCTGGAGTAACAGGCAAATTTGGCCTTGGAGTACAGAATGAAGCAGGACAAAGGTTAATACAGTTTTGCCAAGAGAACTCACTGGTCACAGAAAACACCCTCTTCCAATAACACAAGAGAAGACTCTACACATGGACATCACCAGATGGTCAGCACTGAAATCCGATTACATTCTTTGCAGCCAAAGATGGAGAAACTCTATACAGTCAGCAAAAACAAGACCTGGAGCTGACTGTGGCTCAGATTATGAACTCCTTTTTGCCAAATGCAGACTTAAATTGAAGAAAGTGGAGAAAACCACTAGACCATTCAGATATGACCTAAATCAAATCCAGTGCCTGATGAACTATGGACGGAGGTTCATGACATTGCATAGGAGACAGGGATCAAGACCTTCCCCAAGCAAAAGAAATGCAAAAAAGCAAAATGGCTGTCTGAAAAGGCCTTACAAATAGATGTGAAAAGAAGAGAAGCAAAAAGCAAAGGAGAAAAGGAAAGATATACCCATATGAATGCAGAGTTCCAAATGATAGCAAGGAGAGATGGGCAAGCCTTCCTCAGTGATCAGTGCGAAGAAATAGAGGAAAACAATAGAATAGGAAAGACTAAAGATCTCTTCAAGAAAATTAGAGATACCAAGGGAACATTTCATGCAAAGATTGGCTCAATAAAGGACAGAAATGGTATGGACCTAAAAAAAACAGAAGATATTAAGAAAACCTGGCAAGAATACACAGAAGAACTGTACAAAAAAGATCTTCATGACCCAGATAATCACAATGGTGTGATCACTCACCTAGAACTAGACATCCTGGAATGTGAAGTCAAGTGGGCCTTAGGAAGCATCACACAAACAAAGCTAGTGGAGGTGATGAAATTTCAGCTGAGCTATTTCAAATCCCAAACAGTGATGCTGTGAAAGTGCTACACTCAATATGCCAGCAAATTTGGAAATCAGCAGTGGCCACAGGACTGGAAAAGGTCAGTTTTCATTCCAATCCTAAAGAAAGGCAATGCTAAAGAATGCTCAAACTACCGCACAATTGCACTCATCTCATATGCTAGTAAAGTAATGCTCAAAATTCTCCAAGCCAGGCTTCAACAGTACATGAATTGTGAACTTCCAGATGTTCAGTTTGGTTTTAGGAAAGGTGGAGGAACCAGAGATCAAATTGCCAACATCCGCTGGATCATGGAAAAAGCAAGAGCATTCTAGAAAAACATCTATTTCTGCTTTATTGAGCATGCCAAACCCTTCGACTCTGTGGATCACAACAAACTCAGGAAAATTCTGAAAGAGATGGGAACACCAAACCACCTGACCTGCTTCTTGAGAAATCTGTAGACAGTTCAGGAAGAAACAGTTAGTACTGGACATGGAACAACAGACTGGTTCCAAATAAGAAAAGGAGTACGTCAAGGCTGTATATTGTCACCCTGCTTTTTAAACTTACATGCAGAGTACATCATGAGAAATGCTGGGCTGGATGAAGCACAGGCTGGAATCAAAACTGCCAGGAGAAATATTAATAACCTCAGATATGCAGATGACACCACCCTTATGGCAGAAAATAAAGAACAACTAAGGAGCCTCTTGATGAAAGTGAAAGAGGAAAGTGAAAAAGTTGGCTTAAAGCTCAACATTCAGAAAATGAAGATAATGGCATCCGGTCCCATCACTTCATGGCAAATAGGTGGGGAAACAATTGAAACAGTGACAGACTTTATTTTGGGGGGCTCCAAAATCATTGCAGATGGTGATTGCAGCCATGAAATGAAAAGATGCTTGCTCCTTAAAAAAAGTTATAACCAATCTAGACAGCATATTAAAAAGCAGAGACATTACTTTTCCAATAAAGGTCCGTCTAGTCAAGGCTATGGTTTTCCCAATAGACATATATGGATGTGAGAGTTGGACTATAAAGAAAGCTGTGCAGCAAATAATTGATGCTTTTGAACTGTGGTGTTGGAGAAGTCTCTTGAGAGTCCCTTGGACTGCAAGGAGATACAACCAGTACACTTTAAAGGAAATGAGCCCTGAATATTCATTGGAAGGACTGATGTTGAAGCTGAAACCCCAATACTTTGGCCACCTGATGTGAAGAGCTGACTCATTTGAAAAGACTCTGATGCTGGGAAATTTGAGGGTGGGGGAAGTAGATGACAGAGAATGAGATGGTTGGATGGCATCATCAACTCAATGGACATGAGTTTGAGTAAACTCCAGGAGTTGGTGATGGACAGCAAGGCCTGGCATCCTGTAGTCCATGGCCTCGCAAAGAGTTGCACACAACTGAGCAACTGAACTTTTTTATATATGCTAATGTAAATTTCCATGTTATTCTGTCCATACCTCTCATCCTCTTTCCCCCATCATGTCCATAATTGTGTTCTCTATCTCTGTTTTCCACGGCTACAAAATAGTTTTTAATAAATGATTTTCTTCAGTTCTCTCTACTGTGTAACTGACTGATAACTATTCATGATTATTTCTGGATATGGTTGGTTTCAATGAAAGAAGATGCAAAGAACATGTCTACATGTTTTCTACATGAGAACTACACAGACAACTGTCTTAAGGGGAACAAAAGAGATAAAGACTCAGTGAAATATAATAAAACAAGGACTGAATATTTACATACAAAGGCTACTCTTACTCTTCTTTTTAAAGTGTTTGGATAGAGCAGCCCTTGTCATACAAAGATTGCCATTTCAGATTCTGAATAAATCCTATGCCTGTGGCTAAGGATTTCTGTCTGCAGAAGGAAGTAGTAGGTTTTGATTGCACAAGCTCATGCTTGAAATGGGTATAACTTGGATCATTCTAGAAAGATGAAATGGAAAATTTGAAGGAGTCAAAAATGGCTCATCTACAGAGAGAGGGCTCGACTTGAGTCACCTACTCCTTTTCAGTAAGAGGTAAATGGACCCACATGTATGCCCCCAAAAATGTTTACTGGGTGTTTGGCCTGGGAGCTTCCCTGGGAGCTTCCCTGGTGGCTCAGTTGGTAAAGAATCTGCTTGCAATGCGTGAAACCTGGGTTCAATCCCTGGGTCTGGAAAACCCACCAGAGAAGGGAAAGGCTACCCACTCCAGTATTCTGGCCTGGAGAATTCCATGGACTGTATAGTTCCATGGGGCACAAAGAGTCAGACGTGACTGAGCAAGTTTCACTTCACTTCACTGGCCTGGGAGACTTACTTAAAAAACCCCACTCTCTGGCGCAGTCAGAGGGAGTGAGGGCTTGCTCCTCCCTTCCACAGGACATTGGCCTGTGAACTTCTCCCCAATTTTCTATAGTGTATAACATTTTTTTTAGCAGCAACACACACACTGGTGAAAAGTCTTTTCAAGACTTTTCAACAACTCTCTTACCACACTGGTGATGAGACTTGGAACCAAACTGATTTCAAGAAAAAATAATACAAATATTTCATGCCCAAATTTTGTGGAGCAATTTAATTTCCAAATTATTTGTCTCATTCCCAGTTCCTACTATGAAACTTATCTGCCTAAAACCCCTGAAAGTTACATCTACTTTTTCACTCTCCTCCATCCAGGTCTGACAAAATCAGGGTATGGCACCACTGGGGCCAGGTACTCAGCCCTTCTAAACTGTGTCTGTGGTAACAGTACCTACTTAAAGCATTGTTTGCAACATTAAAATTTGATCATTTTTAGCACAGTTTATGGTACATACTGAATGATTTGTGTATATTAATATTACCATAGCCATATTCAATTGAATGTTGTTAGTTCAGATATTCTCATACCCACAGTGGAATATTAATATACTGGACCTTATTCATACACCAGAATCTTGTTTGTCTCCATTTATACAGATATAAACTCACTTTTTAGAGGCCAAAGGAGTTTGAAGCTGAGTATTTTCTGCTTTTGCTTTGATCAGGCCTCCAAAGGATAAGCACAAAACACTAAGACTTCAAAACTCACATTCCAGAACAAAGTTCTAAACTATTTATATAGGATAAATAAACTTTCTCCAGCTCACAACTTATCAAATATATTTAATGCAATAAAACAGGAGAGGAAGATGAAGGATGAGCTATGCATCTCTTTCCAGTCTCATCCTCTGTGATTTGGGCATTGGGGTCGAAGCCAGTAAAACTGATAAAGAAGAGACCATGTAGGCATTTTGACACAAGTGAAGTTGTTTTAGAGATAACGTTTATCCCTACTGTTTATAGATGATTTGAGGCTGTTCTAGCACTCTGAAATTAGAAGCCTTGACAGCACCTACACTCAGTGTCCTTGGTATGAAAAGTGATATTCCTACAATAGGTCATAGTATAGGTGAGGTTTCTTTAGATGACACTGGAGATGTATAAGTGGAAGCAAGGACCCAAGAAACAGTGAGCAGCATGCAATGTCAAGATAATACTGCTACTGCTAAGTCACTTCAGTCGTGTCCGATTCTGTGCGACCCCATAGATGGCAGCCTACCAGGCTTCCCCATCCCTGGGATTCTCCAAGCAAGAACACTGGAGTGGGCTGCCATTTCCTTCTCCACTGTATGAAAGTTAAAAGTGAAAGTGAAGTCGCTCAGTCGTGTCCAACTCTTGGCGACCCCATGGACTGCAGCCTACCAGGCTCCTCCATCCATGGGATTTTCCAGGCAAGATTACTGGAGTGGGGTGCCATTACCTTCTCCAGAGTCAAGATAATAGGGATAGACCAAATTTTAAAAATACATTAAGTATTTCTAGACTCTAATATGACTTGGTCACATGAAGAGTCTTGCTAATAATCTTATAGGGAGCTAGTGAGCCAGCAGGTACTTGGGTTAAGTTGTTATTTTTGTAATTAGTACTCTAAAGAGTATTTGACTTTTATCATGTGCTGTGNTTATGGTACATACTGAATGATTTGTGTATATTAATATTACCATAGCCATATTCAATTGAATGTTGTTAGTTCAGATATTCTCATACCCACAGTGGAATATTAATATACTGGACCTTATTCATACACCAGAATCTTGTTTGTCTCCATTTATACAGATATAAACTCACTTTTTAGAGGCCAAAGGAGTTTGAAGCTGAGTATTTTCTGCTTTTGCTTTGATCAGGCCTCCAAAGGATAAGCACAAAACACTAAGACTTCAAAACTCACATTCCAGAACAAAGTTCTAAACTATTTATATAGGATAAATAAACTTTCTCCAGCTCACAACTTATCAAATATATTTAATGCAATAAAACAGGAGAGGAAGATGAAGGATGAGCTATGCATCTCTTTCCAGTCTCATCCTCTGTGATTTGGGCATTGGGGTCGAAGCCAGTAAAACTGATAAAGAAGAGACCATGTAGGCATTTTGACACAAGTGAAGTTGTTTTAGAGATAACGTTTATCCCTACTGTTTATAGATGATTTGAGGCTGTTCTAGCACTCTGAAATTAGAAGCCTTGACAGCACCTACACTCAGTGTCCTTGGTATGAAAAGTGATATTCCTACAATAGGTCATAGTATAGGTGAGGTTTCTTTAGATGACATTGGAGATGTATAAGTGGAAGCAAGGACCCAAGAAACAGTGAGCAGCATGCAATGTCAAGATAATACTGCTACTGCTAAGTCACTTCAGTCGTGTCCGATTCTGTGCGACCCCATAGATGGCAGCCTACCAGGCTTCCCCATCCCTGGGATTCTCCAAGCAAGAACACTGGAGTGGGCTGCCATTTCCTTCTCCACTGTATGAAAGTTAAAAGTGAAAGTGAAGTCGCTCAGTCGTGTCCAACTCTTGGCGACCCCATGGACTGCAGCCTACCAGGCTCCTCCATCCATGGGATTTTCCAGGCAAGATTACTGGAGTGGGGTGCCATTACCTTCTCCAGAGTCAAGATAATAGGGATAGACCAAATTTTAAAAATACATTAAGTATTTCTAGACTCTAATATGACTTGGTCACATGAAGAGTCTTGCTAATAATCTTATAGGGAGCTAGTGAGCCAGCAGGTACTTGGGTTAAGTTGTTATTTTTGTAATTAGTACTCTAAAGAGTATTTGACTTTTATCATGTGCTGTGTGCTGTGCTTAGTTGCTCAGTCATGTCTGACTCTTTGTGACCCCATGGACTGTACCCCTCCAGGCTCCTCTGTCCATGAGGACTCTCCAGGCAAGAATACTAGAGCAGGTTGCCATGCCCTCCTCCAGGGGATCTACCCAAGCCAGCAATTGAACCCAGGTCTCTAGCATTGCAGGCAGATTCCTTACCATCTGAGCCACTTAGCTACACTAATTGAGGGGTGCTCTTGTTGGTATGTGTGTTTTATTTTCTGAATGTGAAACTCCAAGAAGTAGCATTAACCTTGGGTGCCTCATTTTTTTGGTCACTTAATATGTGAACATGTCGGATTCACATATGCTCCCCAACTTATCAGCAAGTGAATACATTTGATATGGTGCAAATAAAATTTTCAATTGCTTTACAGAAGCAATCCCACATGCAAAGTCTGCAGGGCAATTATCAGTACTCAAACTACTAGGTGACTAGAGAAATTTTTGGTTTAGATTAGTATGTTTTAGTTTGAATTGCACAGTTTATAAGTCAAATGTCTACTGAATGACTGTCTAAAGGTAATTCCTACTTCTAAGCAAAAGAGTTACCTTTGCTGTTGTGTACGTAGAACAGTACTGGTAGAACACTGGTAGAACAGTACTGCTTTCTTGTTTTTTATGTGAGAAAAAAAATGTTAGAATCAATATGGTTACAACTGCACACACATCTTGGGACATTGATGCAGCCTGGAGATGCAGCTGTCTGGAATTTAATTTTGCTACCACATGAGTAATTGCTGTAGGTTATTTCTTCAAGACTATGCATGTGTCAGATACATGTGACCACCCTACACCATCAATACTAGCTTAAAATGCTTAAAGTCATCAAAGCAAATCTTCCTTAGCTTCTTACTTATCTACCAACAACTTATCTGAATTCACATTCATACTTTCTTTTTTGTCCCCTCCTTATCACAAAGGAATGGGAAATACCTTCCTGTCAAAAAGGCAACCAGATGTCCATTAACAGATGAATGGATAAAGAAGCTGTGATACATATATACAATGGAATATTACTCAGCCATAAAAAGGAACACCTTTGAGTAAGTTATAATGAGGTGGATGAACCTAGAACCTATTATACAGAATGAAGTAAGTCAGAAAGAGAAAGACAAACATCATATTCTAACACACATACATGGAATCTAGAAAAATGGTACTGAAGAATCTACTTACAGGGCAGCAATGGAGAAACCAGAGAAGGCAATGGCACCCCATTATAGTACTCTTGCCTGGAAAATCCTATGGATGGAGGAGCCTGGTAGGCTGCAGTCCATGGGGTCGCTAAGAGTCGGACATGACTGAGTGACTTCACTTTCACTTTTCACTTTCATGCATTGGAGAAGGAAATGGCAACCCACTCCAGTGTTCTTGCCTGGAGAACCCCAGGGACGGGGGCGCCTGGTGGGCTGCTGTGTATGGGGTCACACAGAGTCGGACACAACTGAGGTGACTTAGCAGCAGCAGTAGCAGCAACAATGGAGAAACAGACATAGAGAATAGACTTATGTACATGGGAAGAGGGGAGGAAAGGGTAAGATGTATGGAAAAAGTAACATGGAAACTTACATTACCATATGTAAAATAGATCGCCAATGGGAATTTGCTGTATGGCTCAGGAAACTCAAACTCAGAGGCTCTGTATCGACCTAGAGGGGTGGGATGGTGAGGGAGATGGGAGGGAAGTTCAAAAGGGAGAGGATATATGTATACCTATGGCTGATTCATATTGAGGTTTGACAGAGAACAACAAAATTCTGTAAAGCAATTATCCTTCACTAAAAAATAAGTTAATTAAAAAAAAGGCAACCAAACCATTGGTTTCTATATGCCTTCATCCTCCCAAAGCATCTTCCCCAATCAATTAGATCCTTTCTCTTCATTTCCAACCTCTCTCCCTACAGCGGAGTGTTGCTCTTTTGAGTTAGCAGAATTAAACATAATCTGAGAATTTTTTAAAAGGACAAATTCATGAGCCCCACCCTAGACCTACCTAATCACAAACTCTGGAGTTGGGGCCCATCAGTCTGTGTTTCAGCACAATGAAAGTAATTTAATCATCACAAGAGTGTGAGAAGTACTAGATTTTTCTATACATTAGAATCACCTGAGAGCTTTAAAAAAAACTATTGCTTCTTTGTCCCATCCCCAGAGACTGATTTCACTGATCTAAGGTAGAGCCTGTGCACTGGATTTCTTTTAATAGAATTTTTAAGAACAGTTTTAGGTTCACAGCACAGAGATCTTTCCATATAACTTTTGCCCCCACATACACAGAGGCCCTGTAATTTTTGAAAGCTCTCCAGGAGATCCTCATGTGTAGTGACATTTGGGAACCACCCCCAAGAATATTTTTATTAGTATTAAACATGCTCATGATTCTCTTATTTTTCCTCACATTTCCTTCAATCACATAGCTTCCTCTAGCTTTAACATTTTTATTGTTGTTCCTTTATATCGAAGCTTGATTCTTCTTTTTAAAATATATTTTTTTATTTATTTGATTGTGCCAAACCTTAGTTGCAGCATGTAGGATCTTTAGTTGTGGCACGCAAATTCTAATTTGCGGTATGCGGGATCTAGTCCTTGATCAGGGATCGAATCTAGGCTCCCTGCATTGGAAGCATAGTTTCTTATCTACTGAACCACCAGGTGAGTTCTAAGCTTGATTATTCTCTACTTTCCTTCTCTACTTCCTAGTTATCACCCAGATCACTGTGATTTTTCTCCCATATCCACCATACCCTCCTTATTTGACCAAGGGACTCTTTCAAACTCTATCTTATTTGACTTCTCTAGGGCATTTGGTGTTGCTGACAATTCCTTCTTGAACTTTTCTAGTTCACTGGTTTCCACAGAAGCTATTCTCTGGGGTTGATTCCCCAGTTCTTCCCACTCATTCTCAGTCTCTATTAGATCTTCCCTGTGCTCACCCCTTAAGTGCTGATGTTCTTCAAGTTTGCATCCCAGGCTCTCTTCTGATCTATCTAACTTAGCGAGAAAGTCAGAGGTACATGGAGAATTTTTTTAACTTGCTTTACTAATAAATAACATGTGAATAGTTTAAAAAGCCAAACACCACTACAAAAAATAATCTTAGAAGTCTCTGGCTACTCCTCTTTATCTATTTTCTTATAAAAACAAACACAGTTGCTAGGGCTTTTATTCAGAATTCCATTGAATCCACAGGACAATCTTTGAAACCTGACATTTTCACAATATTAAACATCCACTCTGAGAACATAGCACCTTTCTCTTTTATGTAGGTTTTTAATTTCTATCATCAAAGTTTTTTAGTTAGCAGAGTAGAGGTCTTACATATTTTTCATTACTTTTAACTTGATATTTGATGTTTTTATGCTGATGTACATGGCATCTATTAAATTATATTTTAAAATTTTCGTTTCTAGTCTATGGGAACAAATTAAACTTGATTATACTGACTTGCATACTATGCCTTTGCTGAATTCACTTATTAGTTCTCATAGTTTCTTGTAGAATCTTTTGGATTTTTTTGTGTACACAATCATCATATGCAAATAAAAATAAATGCAATAAAAGTGTAAAACACTTTCCAATTTTATGGATTTTTCTCTCTTTCTTCCTTTCTTTGAACTTGATAAAACCTCTAGTATAATGGTGAATAAACATATTAGCAGATTTCTTTTTTCCCAACTTTTTTAAGGGGAAACCTTTTGATAGTTCACTTTTATATATGTTGTTAGCTCTAAGTTTTTGATAGATACTCTTAATCTAAGTAATTCTATTACTAAATTGCTGAGATTGTTATTGTTGTTCAGTTGCTTAGTCACATCTGACTCTTTGTGACCCCACGGACATGCCAGGCTTTCCTGTTCTTCAGTGTCTCCCAGAGTCTGCTCAAACTCATGTCCATCAAGCCAATGATGCCATCCAACCATCTCATCTTCTGTTGCTCCCATCCTTCAGTATCAGGGTGTTTTTCAGTGAGTCAGCTCTATGCATCAGGTGGCCAAAATATTGGAGCTTCAGCATCACTCCTTCCAATGAATATTCAGAGATGATTTCCTTTAGGATTGACTTGTTTGATCTCCTTGCTGTCCAAGGGACTCTCAAGAGTCTTCTCCAGCACCACAGTTTGAAAGCATCAATTCTTTGGCACTCAACCCTCTTTATGGTTCAACTCTCACATCTGTACATGACTACTGGAAAAGCCATAGCTTTTCTAACTTATATTTAATTAATTTTTACACATCTAGTCATAAGCTTATATGACTTTCTCCTTATTCTGACAAGCTGGTAAATAAAGTTGATTGATTTTGAGCTATTTAGCTAAACTTTAGCTAGTCCTAAAATATCAATCATATTTCCATACCCCACTTGATCATAATGTTTAGTTTATCTGTTTTTGCTGGTGAGTACTAATTGATAGTCTGTTAAGATATTTATATCTATGTTCATAGTGACTTTAGTCTGTAATCCTCTCCCCTTACAATATTTTTGTTATGTTTGGGAACTAGGGTTAATGTGACCCAATGCTATGCTGATACATATTGTCATTGGTTTTCCAGGGAAATAAAAGGCCTTGATTTATAGTGATTGATGCTTACCTTGATGAACATACTCCCATTACAGCTGATTTCAGTCTACCAAAGTGATGTCATTGAATACAGATTCAGAAATAGATGCTCACAATAGGTCCTTGTTAACTGGCTGCAGTATAACACTACTCTGAAGTAAAAAAGAAAAAAAAAAAAAAAGGCTGTATGTCTTCTTTGGAGAAATGCCTGTTTAGATCTTTGGCCCATTTTTTGATTGGATCGTTTATTTTTCTGGAGTTGAGCTGCATAAGTTGCTTGTAAATTTTTGAGATCGGTTGTTTGTCAGTTGCTTCATTTGCTATTGTTTTCTCCCATTCAGAAGGCTGTCTTTTCACCTTACTTATAGTTTCCTTTGTTGTGCAGAAGCTTTTAATTTTAATTAGATCCCATTTGTTTATTTTCGCTTTTATTTCCAGTTTACTGGGCGGTGGGTCATAGAGGATCCTACTGTGATGTATGTCGGAGAGTGTTTTGCCTATGTTCTCCTCAAGGAGTTTTATAGTTTCTGGTCTTACGTCAGGCATTTCTCCAAAGAAGACATACAGATGGCTAACAAACACATGAAAAGATGCTCAACATCACTCATTATCAGAGAAATGCAAATCAAGACCACAATGAGGTACCACTTCACACCAGTCAGAATGGCTG
>SJYW01022615.1:814227-836010 GCA_006410735.1 Raphicerus campestris | reverse complement strand
GATGGACAGGGAGGCCTGGCGTGCTGCGATTCATGGGGTCGCAGAGTCAGACACGACTGAGCGACTGAACTGAACTGATGTGTGTATGTGCTTAGTTGCTCAGTCATGTCCAACTCTTTGCAACCCCGTGGACTGTACCCTGCCAGGCTCCCCTGTCCATGGGGATTCTCCAGGCAAGAATACTGAGTGGGTTACCGTGGCCTCATCTAGGGGATCTTCCCTAAGCAGGGATCGAGCCCAGGTCTCCTGCATACTGTGTTTAAAGTCACAGAATTACTCTTTCAAAGAGGAATCTCAATTATTTATGTTCCACATGTTAAAGCATAAAACTCAAGTTCCCAGTTCAAATTCTGAACTCTAGTACATGTGTGAATCATTGCTATCACTTTCTATAGCCCTGGGTTCTACCGATATTGTATATTTTTGCTAATCTGATACTTAGTTTTATCACTGATCTTTTTATCTCCAGGAGATAGTGAAGGACAAGGGAGCCTGGTGTGCTGCAGTCTATGGGGTCACAAAGAGTTGGACACGACTTAGTGAGTGAACAACAACATTCAGCTGTTAGATATTTGGGTTTTGCTTTATGAGATAAAACAAATTACAAAAGTATAAAGTAAATATAAGACTCTCTACCAGTGAGGTAGAGATGTCAGAGACCAGATGGCAGAGTAGGACCCTGAGTTCACTTCCTCCCATGAGCACACCAAAATTACAACTGTTTAAAGAGCAACTATTGATGAGAAAGATCATAAGTCTAGCACAAAAGATCTTCTACAAGATTTCAAGAAGGAGCCACAACTAGGTGGGTGGAAAGGGCAGAGACATGGTATAGTCAAGACTCGTACTTAAAACATGAAAGAATGTTTTGACCAACCCAGATCTTCAGTTCCAAATGAGTGGTGAGATTAGAGCCATTTCTTATAGTTTCTTTTTTGAAATTTTGTAGGTTGAACCTTTTGAAAATATAATTCAGGGGAAGAATATTTTCTCATATTTTACATAAATGATCCCAACTCAGATTTTGCTATCTTGCAATCAAATTTATACTTTGATTACTGATGGGAAGGTTATTAAGGTCACCTTGAGGGAGGTTTTTAATGCAGACAATAAATACCTAGATATTATTTAGAATTCCAATGAATGCTTCTCAGATCATTAAAGTTTTTTTCAACATTTTTACTATATCTGATTCTCTTATGTTTAACTTATTTCTAGGTTCCCAGCCCACATCACAAACTGATTACAGCTTATCTACATTTGATCATTTCTTTCCTATTCTTTGAACCTAATTAAGATGGAAAATAAAAATATCCCCCTGCCATATTTTCCCCTTAATTTTTAGGAATTAATGGACAGTTATGTCTTCCAAAGTTCTTTAAACTTTAAGAGGAAATTATATTTTGCTATCTCTGAACTCTGTATTGGACCTACATTCTATCTGATTAGAAATCGTGCTCATTTCTACACTGACTTCTTAAATTTTATTTTTGGCTGTGCTGCATCTGTGTCGCTGCACACGGGCTTTCTCTAGTTGCAGCAAGCAAGGGCTTTTCATTGCAGTGGCTTCTCCTGTTGCAGACCATGGCTCCAGTAGCTGTGGTGCGGGAGCTTAATTACCCCGATGCCTGTGGGATCTTCCCAGACCAGGGATCAAACCCGTGTCCCCGTGTTGGCAGGTGGATGCTTAACCACTGGACTCCCAGGGAAGTCCTCCACACTGATATTTAGGATCATAGCTTGTCTCCTCCGTTTGACATAAACTTATTAATTTATGAAGTTTTAGTCTCCAGTTTTCTTATTGCTTTACCATAAACATTAAAAAAAAAAAATAAACCTCCTCCACAACCATTTGTTAAAATATTTGTGATAGATGTGATTTGGTGGATTTTGGATTATCATTCTCTCCTTCATTTTTGCCCACTGAAACTGTTATCCAGTTGAGCAATTCATGTATCTGTTCTTTCAGTCAAATAAAAATGTTAAAAATGAAAAAGAAAATCAACATCTAAGGAGATCATGGATATGATGGTCCATCACCCATCACTTAGCCCTGAGTCCTAATGCTCTTTCATGATTAAGTCACTGCTCCTTCCACCTGTTGAGAGATTGGCTGCCTATGGCTCACAGCTGAGTAAACTTTTGGACTACTGTGCTTGAATGAAGACGGCTGCCTCACCTGAAGTTACACTCCTCCTGTAAGTGTAAGGGGTGCAAAAGGGCAGGGGTGCAGAAGTCCAACTTCTCTGCCTCCATTCAGAACCACTACAAAGGGCCATCTGATGTTCACAAGTCCCTGTAGGACTGGGTATGAAGCCTGAGCTGCAGTAGCCCAGGAGTTCAGTTTCTCCCTTGGCTCAATCTAGTTTCCCCTCTTCACAGATGTTGTTCCCAAAAGAACTCCAAAAGCTCCTGCATGCAAATCTCAGATATCAGAGTCTATTTTTCCCAGATCGTGACCTCTGTCAAAGGTCTGAGGGATGGGATGGGGAGGGAGGTGGGAGGGGGGTTCAGGATGGGGAACACATGTATATCCATGGCTGATTCACATCAATGTATGGCAAAAACCACTACAATATTGTAAAGTAATTAGCCTCCAGTTAAAATAAATTAATTTCTAAAAAAATATATGCACATAGACAGGTGAGAGTATCTGCTCTTTAAAAAGAGAGAGGTGACAAGAAGGGCTCTAGAAAAATAGTGATGGGATAAAAAGATCCACTAGAGTATTCTTTTCTGTCCTATATGGAAACCTGTGCACAGAGTTCATCTGTCATCACCTCAGGGACCCAGGTTATTCTGACCAGTTAGGGTAGGAATTGTGATGACTTTCACCTTGCTCACTGCATGTCAATTACCTGGGCATGGGTCATCTGTTGCCTCTCTCTTCAGCATCCAGGGATCACTCTCTTGCTTCAAAGATGACATTGCTCTTGCTTTATAAGCCCACTGCCCTGCATAAAGGGAAGCAAAATGATCTTTTCAGTGCTTTAACTGTCAGAGAATTTAAACCCAATCTTTTGGCCAGAAGCAAGATGTCTACAGGTCTCAGTTTGCTTTCGTTATCCCAGCATAATTTGTAATTTCTCTTTCACTTCCAACACCACTTAGGATGGAAGAGAAGTTATGTATTGATGCCTGGTAAGGAAAGAGGTCTCCAAGAAAGCCAGGGAGCAGCATTCTTTCACAGTTCAGTCCATAAACCACCTGTGCTTTTTTTTTTTAACCTGTTCTTTTAAAGTAGCTCTACCGATGATCCGGGGTCCATAAGAGCCTTAGGACAATTGTCTCTGAGAAATATATGAAAATTTGGGGAAATTGGGTACACGAAGCTTGAGTGTTTGAAGCATGAATGTGCTCACTTCTCCCTTCAGAAAGTTCTTACAGTTAATTTAGGGGACTTAGGTCAGCACTTCACGAGTTCTATAGATACCAGTAAAATAGCAAGAAAAGCCTCAAAATAGGCAGCTTATCAACTGAGAAAGTTTGTTTTTACCCAAAGTCATCATGTTCGTAGTTGTCCAACATCACCTTCTTGTACAGGTTTTCTTTTGACCAGAGTTTAAGCATTCCCACTGCTCCCAAGAGAAGTCAGCAAACACATTTTTAAATTTTACTGACCCCTGAAAAAACAAGTACTTTGATTCTCCCACTGCCCATATAGCTGAGTAGTCCTATAGAAATACTAGTCTTAATATTTGAGATATAAAAATTAGGAGGTTGTATGTGAGTCTAAACTTGATATCATGGTGGATTCAGGGGGTAAAGCTTATTGTCAATATCAGAAACAAAAGAGTGGCCATCCCTGCAGACCCTCCAGAGATCAAAAGGATCATAAGGGAATCGTATGAACAATTCTACATACATACATTAGACAACTTGAATGGTGCAGTACTTCAAAAAGCACAAACTTTTATAGCCCACTCAATATGAAATAGATCATTTGAACAGGCAGGGCAGGAGGAGAAGAGGGTGACAGAGGATGAGATGGTTGGATGGTATCATCAACTCAATGGATATGAGTTTGAGCAGACTCCAGGAGTTAGTGAAGGACAGGGAAGGCTGGGTGCTGCAGTCCGTGGGTTTGCAGAGTTAGACATGACTGAGTGACTGAGCAACAACAGTAAGGAAACTGAATTCATAATTCAGATTTCGAGAGAAGTAATTTATAAAAATTTTAAATGGTTAAAGTACGTCTTCTGATACCCCTTGGTTAGTACCTCCTTGAGTACTTTGTTGAATAAATATGAGAATATTGGACGAGAGGAGAAGGCCAGGGAGGAAACCCTCTGCTTCCTGACTAGTTTCAGATGTGGAAATCATACCACTAGATGTGGCCTCTTAGTGTGAAATTCTAGAAAACCTAATGTGTAAAGCTAATGTGTTAGGAGCTGAATATCTGCATTTCAGAAAAGGAGACAAGAAGTGAACTCACCTGAGTCATCACTTGGGACATGATTTTCAAAAATGAAAGCGTCACTTTATCCTCTCCCTTCTCTTGTAGTTTTCTCACTAGCAAAGGACAGAACTCTGAGAAACCACACCTTGGAACTAAAAGCAGAGTCACGAGAGTCCACGACCCCTCCCCAGCACAGCACACAGGGGAAACTGCAACAGCCTCCCCGGCGCTGGCCCTCACCCCCTCTTCATCAGTCCTCAGGGAGCCCCATAAGGCTGCCTTGGAAGCCAGGAGTTAGGGAAGAGCAGGCTGTTCCAATGATTTACCATCTAGAACCATCCTCACCAAATCTGCCTTGAAAAAACCAAGCTGCTACTCCCAACAGAGAGGGAGGGAGTGATCACCCTTTCTTAGAACTGGAAATCAAACTGCTGTGGCAAACCATGCCCCCCCCACCACCTGCTTATATGGAGCTCCGATAAACACACCCAGGATCTGCTGGTTCGTCAATCAGGGCCAGTCACCTGCCTGCATATCTCCCAGCTTTCTGGCTTAGAGTGTGGTGAGGAGAGGAGAATGAAAGCTGTGATTCTCAAACTTGAGCTCGCACCAGCCTCCCTTGGAGGGCTTGTTAAAAAAAACATCAATTGCTAGTCCCCTCGCCAGACTTTCTGAATCAGTAGGCCTAGAACCATGCATGATGTTAGTGACAGAATTAAAACTAGAAATTAAGAGGAAGCCCCTGCCAGTGCTTTTAGGTGAAATAAATGAATTTGTAGAAAAACATCAATTACCAAAACGGACAATGGAAGAAATGGAAAATCTATGTAATTTTGAACTATATTAAATTATTTTTTGAGATTGAATCCATAATTGAAAATTTAGGGGTCCAGATGTCATCACTGATTAATTCTACCAAATACATAAAGAAGTAACCCAATCTTTCTGAAATTGTTTTAGAGACTAGTAAAAGAGGAGACACTCCCCAACTTATTCTACTTGCTAGCGTAACCTTGATATCAAAACCAAAGAAGGGGCTTCCCTGATGGCTCAGTGATAACGAATCTGCCTCCCAATGCAGGGGACATGGGTTCAATCCCTGGTCTGAGAAGATCCCACATACTGTGGAACAACTAAACCCCTGCACCACAACTCCTGAGCCAGTGCTCCAGAGCCCACAACTTCTGCACCCACGAACCACAACTACTGAAGCCCATGCACCTGGAGGCCATGCTTCTCAGCAACAGAAACCACTGCCATGAGAAGCCTGTGCAGCAAAACTCTCCGCAACTCGAGAGAAGCCTGGCAGCAGTGAAGACCCAGCACAGCCGTAAACAGATAAATCCTAAAAAAAAAAGAGAGAAGTATGAAATTAAAAATAAATCTCATTCTTGAATAAGAGTTAGAAACAAAATATTAGCAAATAAAATTGGGCAATAGTTCTCCAGTTTCATTGAGATGGAAACTGACACAGCACTGTGCAGCTTAAGGTGTGCAGCATGAGGACCTGACTCACGCATAATGTGAAAGGATTATCCATCATCTCATATAAGTACCAAAAAAAGCAGTATTTTTACAAGGTAAAATATCTTAACCAAGTTGGATTTAGTCTAGGAATGCAATATTTGTTTCACTCTTAAACAAGAGTTAAGAGATGAGTTATATAAGCAAGATAAAAGGTCTATCAATAATATAGGAAATAAGATAGAAAATGCATCTGTTAAAACTCAAAATCCGCTCATTATTTTAAATATATCATTTTTCAAATCTTTAGCAAACTAGGAATAGAAAGAATTCCCTAACTATGATTGATAATAAGAAACCTACAGCCAGAATACTAATATCTCATAGGTACAAATTTCAATATGTCTTCCAAAGTTTTCACAGATTGTAAGGAACCATATAACTTTATACAAAGTTAGTTGCTCAGTCGTGTCTGACTCTTTGCAACCCCATGGACTATATATAGCCCGCCAGGCTCCCTCTGTCCATGGGATTCTCCAGGCAAGAATACTGGAGTGGGTAGCCATTCCCTTCTCCAGGGGAACTTCCCGACCCAGGGATTGAACCCAGGTCTCCTGTATTACAGGCAGATTCTTTACCATCTGAGCCACTGGGGAAGCCCAAGTTTGTAAAAATTAAGTACACATTTCAATATAACCACATAACTTTCGAAGTTTGTACAAATTAGGTACAAACTTCAATATAAGTCTTCCAAAGTTTCCACAGACTGTAAGGAAACACAACACTTATACGCAGTAAAGAGCACTAATTGTGAGCTGTGTTTACGTTGTTGAGATTTGGCTGTATCACTCTAGCACGTGAACTGAAACATACCTGTTTCATAATCAAGTCAGGGTTGCTAGTGTCCTGGCTAGTGAGCACACTTACGGATGCTGTAGAATATTTTGGATGATTTTATAATTTTGACTATTATTTTAACATTCATTGTTATGAAAAATTTTAAATCTTTCAACTACTACTCCAGTCTCATCCGAATATTCATTAAATGGTAGGGCCCTTAGGGGGCTTAAAAATTCATGAAGACCAATTACTTTGAAGTGGAAATTAGATGTTATACTACAAAGACACTTAAACAAACACCACATAGCACTGTGCAGTTAATTTAGTGGTGAACACTCAATACAACATCAGAGCTAATGCTGAGAGAATTAAAACAGACAGAGTTACAGCAGAAACACTCCACAATGAATGTAAATTTATGCTCCCTGAGAATGCATTCTTCCTATCTTCCGTCTATTTCTATGGGGATATTAGACTATTCTCATGTATATAAGTAATTTCCAATTTTTTTTGGTTCAGTTTTGTTCCTGCATTTGATTTTTACATTTGCTTTAATACTCTTAGGAGACATTGATGATTTTTGCAAAAAAGATCGATGCCTTAAATTCTTGTGTAAAGAGCATTTTATTTAAAAATATAATAAGGATATAAACTCCCCCATGTCAACTAATACATCTCATTGTTAAGATTTGTAATGGTTACCTAATATCCNAATTTTCAAGAAACAGATTGAAATAGTTGTATTATAATGTTAGCAAAAGTGTGTTTGGTATAAAAATCAAGGTTTTTCTCTTTCATCTGTTTTTCTGTACCCAAAATCTCTATGATGACTTTTTCAAGTATTTGTACCACTAGTCATTTGGGCTTGGTATGACTGAGTTTCTTGATTGTATTTTTCCTTTATTTCCTAGTAAAAAAATTTCTAATTAAAAAAAAGTAAATGAACATTGACAAAGTATAACAGTAAGGAAAGTGAAAGTGAAACAAAAAGTACAGTAAAATAAATGAAAATGAAAAATAAGAGTGATCGCAGATAATGTGAACACATTGAATTATATATCAAAGGCAGAGGCCGATTAATGCTCAGTTAAAAAACCGAATCCAACTATGTGTGGTTTACCAAAAAACAGTAAAACCAGGTGACAGAGGAAATTTGAAAGTTAAAGGATTGGGCAAAAGTATGTATGCAGATATATGAAAGTGTGGAAGTGTTAGTCACTCAGCTGTGTCCAACTCTTTGTGACCCCAGGGACTGTAGCCCACCAGGCTCCTCTAATCTTGGAATTCTCCAGGCAAGAATACTGGAGTGGATTGCCATTCCCTTCTCCAGGGGATCTTCCCAATCCAGGGATTGAACCTGGATCTCTTGCATTGCAGGCAGATTCTTTACCATCTGAGCCACCAGGGAAGCCTCTCTCTCTTAGTTATAATACATATATAGTTATATATAGACATATATAGATTCCACTAAAATGTAAGCACTTAAGGGCAAGTCCTGTGATTGTATCATTTAACCCAACTGTGTTTTTAACCATTTGATTCTTTAGCCTCTCATCAAAATGACCTTATAGGGAAATAATCCATCAACAGGTAAGTATGTTCAGGTTATGCTGCTCTTCTGTCTTCATATTTTCAACTCTTTGTGGTCAGAAAATCCACTGTTGNTTTTTAACCATTTGATTCTTTAGCCTCTCATCAAAATGACCTTATAGGGAAATAATCCATCAACAGGTAAGTATGTTCAGGTTATGCTGCTCTTCTGTCTTCATATTTTCAACTCTTTGTGGTCAGAAAATCCACCGTTGGGGGAAGAGGCTCTCAGGCATGTGTGTCTTTTTGATTGATGGCACTCCCTTGGTTGACATTTCTAGGAAGAAACTTTTTAGGACACTTGTTTTGACTATTTGGAATGACCTCAGGGTGCTGAGAGTGGGCAACTTGACTTCTCATCTTGACCTTGCCTAATGTTATTCATCTTTAAAAGGAAGAGGCAGATTCAGGTCATACTATTGTCTTCATGTGTTCAGACTGCTGTAACAATACCATAGACCCAGGGGGCTAATAAACTATGAATTTATTTCTCACAGTGATGGAGGCTGGAAGACCAAGATCATAGCATGAGGAGATTCAGGTGAGGACTTGCTTCCTGGTGCAGAGTTGGCCATTTCCTCCCTGTTTCTCACATGGCAGAGAGGGTGAGGGGCTCTCTGGGGTCTCTTTTATTAGAGGGCTCCCCTTTATTAGAGGGCTCCCCATTCATGACCTATGCATCTCCCAAGGGCCCCACCTTCTAATACCATCATAATATTGGGGAGTTTGAATTTCAGCATAGAAATTTTGGAGGGATACAGTCTATAAGAACTATATTATCATTAACCAGTATTATCATTCTAAACTATGATTGTCAATNCCTCCCTGTTTCTCACATGGCAGAGAGGGTGAGGGGCTCTCTGGGGTCTCTTTTATTAGAGGGCTCCCCTTTATTAGAGGGTTCCCCACTCATGACCTACACATCTCCCAAGGGCCCCACCTTCTAATACCATCATAATATTGGGGAGTTTGAATTTCAACATAGAAATTTTGGAGGGATACAGTCTATAAGAACTATATTATCATTAACCAGTATTATCATTCTAAACTATGACTGTCAATTTACGGGACAATCAGCACATCTTTAGAGGCCAAGAGTGACAACCTGGAGAGAAGTCGAGAATAAAGCAAGCACAGTGTCTTTGGAGAGGATTAATTTCCTTAGCTGGGTCTAGCCTCCCGCCTGGACTATTCTCTCACAGACACCCCAAAATAGGGCCTATCTTGTACAGTCTGTCTCTGGGCTCAGCTGACTCCTTGGAAAGCTGTCCTAAACCTTCCTCACCCAGTCCTGATACTCTCTCACAAAGGGTAACNAGCTGGGTCTAGCCTCCCGCCTGGACTGTTCTCTCACAGACACCCCAAAATAAGGCCTATCTTGTACAGTCTGTCTCTGGGCTCAGCTGACTCCTCGGAAAGCTGTCCTAAACCTTCCTCACCCAGTCCTGATACTCTCTCACAAAGGGTAACATGATGCAAATTTCACACACTCTGAACAGAAGGACCAAGAGTTGTTTCTGGCCCAACTCCCTGACTGAGGGCCTTCTACCTCTTTCCAGAGTACTGGTAAAGAATTCTTTTTTTCTTTTAAGTTAAAGATGTCTTTGTGTCTTTACTTTTGGCTGTGATGGGTGTGCGATTGCTTGCAGAGGCTTTCCCTAGTTTCAGCGAGCAGGGGCACCTTCTCGTTGTGGTGCGACTAGCGCCCTAGTCTCTAGGGCATGAGGGCTTCAGCAGCTGCAGCTCGCAGACTTAGTTGCCCCATGGCATGTGGGATCTTCCCAGACCAGGGATCGAACCTGTGTCCCCTGCATTGACAGATTCTTAACCCCTGGACCCCCAGGGAAGTCTCAGTAAGAAGTCTTACTTCCTGTGTGTGTGTCCCCTTGTATTTTTGTTTCTGGAGACTCCTAACACACAACATGATATATGCATGTGCACTCTGTCTGAGCCCCAAAGACAAATTCACTTTAGATGGACCCTCCGCCCTGGGAACCAATGTTGGTCTCCAATGGCACCCACTGGCCTCTGGAATCTCAAACCTAGCTTCTGGCAGGCTCAAACTAGTGCCACCTTGAACAGCAACAACAAAACAGGCTGGAGGGTCCCTGAGCTATCCTTAGGCTACAGGAATGCAGTTTGGCTTCAGACTCCACAGAAACACCAAGACATCCCAAGAGTACAAGGCAGGAGTCAATTTTAATTCCCCATTGATTTCCTGAGGTCACTGAAGGGCATTTCATCAGGCGAGTGCTCTGAAGAATTCAAAGATAGTTATTAGAATACATGTCTGGGTTTTAGGCGATGTGGTATATTGCAGAAGCCTCTAGAAAGACTGACAAAAAGAGAGATAAGGCATAAATTACCAATATCAGTAATGAAATGGAATATCATGACAGAGCCTGAAGACGTCAAAATGATAATAGGGGAATCTACGAATAACTTTATATGCATAAACTTGACAACTTAGATTAAATAGACCAGTTCCTCCAGAAATATAAACTATCACAACTCACTGAATATGAAATAGAATTAAGGAAATTTAATTTGTAATTTTAAAACTCCCAGAAAGGAAATCTCTAGGTCCAGATGGTTTCACTAGAGAATTCTACCAAATGTTTAAGGCAGAAATAACCCCAGTTCTACATACTTTGTTCCAAAAATTCAAGAATAAAAAACACTTCCCTGTTCAGTTTATGAAACTAACATCCACTGATACCAAAACCAAAAAAAAAAAAGTTAAATACAGTACAAAAAAGGATAAATACAACCCAATATTCCTCATGAATTAGACACACAAATCCTTAGCAAAGTATTACCAAATAGAATTATTTATTAATTGTATGCAAAGACATAAGAGTATATGAAAATAATTTTGTACCGTGGGGTTTATTGTAAGGCTGAAAGGCTGATTAAATATTCAAAATCAATACATATAATTCACCATATTACCAAACAAAGAAGAAATATCACACAGTTTCCACCAATGAAGAAAAAGTATTTGACAAAATATACGTGAAATTTATCACAAAACTCTCATAAAAATACAAGTGGGGGAAATTGATAAAGAGCATCTATAAAAACCTACAGCTAACAATATACTTAATGGTGAAAGACTGGATGCTTCCTCTCTAAGACTGGGAACAAGGCAAGGATATCTGCTCTCACAAGTTTTACTCAACATTGTGCTGGAAGTTCCAGACACTGCAACAAGACAAGAAAAGGAAATAAAAGCATACTGATCAGAAAAGAGAGAATAAAACTATTCTATTTGCAGATAAATGACTGTCTAAGTAGAAAATCCCAAAGAAGCTACAAAGAAAACAAAACGGAAAAACCTCCTAGAACTAATAAGTGAGTTCAACAAGGTCAAAGGACGCAAGAGAAACATATAAAACCCAACTGTATTTCTCTATGCCAGCAATGAACATAGGGGTATCAAAAATTTAAATATGATATCCTCTTTTAATTGCTCAAATATAGTTAGACGTAAGCTTAACCAAACATGTCCAAACCTGCATTTTGAAAACTACAAAATGCTGATCGAAGAATATCTTAACAAGTGGATAAACATACCTGATTCATGGATTGGAAAACTCAACACAATAAAGATGCCAGTTCTCCCTGTATTGACATTTAGGTTTAAGGCAATTTCTGTCAAAATCCCAGCAGGAATCTTTTTGTAGACATAAGAAAGATTATTCTAAAGTTTATATATGTGAAAATAAAAAGAAACTAGACTAGCTAAAACAATTTTGAAAAAATAAGAATAAACGGGAAGATCAGTCTACTTACTAGATTTACTATATGGCTACAGTAATCAAGACTGTGGCTTGGTGGATGGATAGACATGTAGATCAATGGATGTAACAGAGAAACCAGAAATAGACTCACACAAATATACACAACTGTTTTTTTTTTTAACAAAGGTGGAGAAGAAATTCAATGCAGGAAGGGTAGGCTTTTCAACAGACTGCTAGAGCCATTGGACAAACTGTAGGTGAATAAATGAGCCTCAGCCTCCTGAGGAGGAAAGTATGGACTCTGGATTCAGACAGAACTGACTTCAGATGCCTATTTTCCCACTTACTACTATGTGGTTCTGATTTGATTATTAACCTTTGCTGGCTGAGCCTGGATTTTATAAGGACGTGTGAGGGATGCTGGGGTAAGGAATAAGCGGCATTTAATTTGGGGGGTTATGTTCCCAAAATGGCCAGCAGAGGGCTGTACTCGCACATGAATAACTCCGGCACGTCTCTGCCCTGGCTGACAGCGGTCTGCTTTGCAAACCCTCCTCTCCTCTTTCAGCCACCCATTTTCATTAGCCCACATTAATGCACGGTGCTGGGGAGGCAATTTTCACAGTTATGTGTGTCACCGCATTTCTGTCAAAGAAACAAATCAGATCATTTAAATCATAAGACTGCCTTTCTCCTGCCTGCTTTAATTTTTTTCTTAAAAGAATAGTCATGCATTCTCAACAGGGGCAATATTGCCCCCAAGGGGGTGAAAATTGGTTCTTAGAGCCTTAAAAAATCTTTAGATATTACAGTGGTTTGTGGCCCTCAGAGGACCATAGTACATAAAGAGATATGCACTATATCTGTGGTATTAAAATTTTATGGGGAGGACAGTTATTACAGGGGGGGGAAATATCTTAAAAGTCCCCTTGGAGGAGCTATAACTTAAAAAAACAAGTTGAAAAACACTGGAATAATGGGGGATGAATCAAGAGATGTCATCTTTGTACCACACATGAAGTTAGGAATGCACGGCACAGTTCTTTCTTTTTTAATTGGAATATTATTGCCTGACAATGTTATGTCAATTTCTGCTGTACAACATCATGAATCAGTCATATGTATACAGATATTCAGGCTTCCCTGGTGGATCAGACAGTAAAGAATCCACCTGAAGCGTGGGAGAACTGGGTTCAATCCCTGGGTTAGGAAGATCCCCTGAAGGGACACATGGCAACCCATGCCAGTATTCTTGCCTGGAAAATCCCGTGGACAGAGGAGCCTGGCAGGCTACAGTCCATGGGGTCGCAAAGAGTCAGACACGACTGAACAGCTAAGCATATACATATATCCCTTCCCTCTTGAACCTCTCTCCCCCGCCCTAGGTCATCACAGAGCACCAAGCTGAGACCCCTGTGCTATACAGCAGCTTTCTGCTCGCTGTCTATTTTACACATGCATGCATGCTGAGAAGCTTCGGTCATGTCCGACTCTTTGCAACCCTGTGAACTGTAGCCCGCCAGGTTCCTCTGGCCGTGGGATTCTCCAGGCACGAATACTGGAGTGAGTTGCCATGTCCTGGGGATCTTCCAGACCCAGGGATCAAACCCACGTCTCTTATATCTCCTGCAATGGCAAGCAGGTTCTTTACCATTAGCACCACCTGGGTTGCACATGATATTATATATATGTATATGCTTGTATATGTCAGTATACATATATATACATACGTACATACGTACAATATACACATATATATATATATATGTCAATGGTACTCTCAATTCGCTCTCCTTCCCTCCCTGTGTCCACAATTTTGTTCTCTACGTCTGCATCTCTATCCTGCCCTGCAGGCGGGTTCATCAGTACCATTTCTCTAGATGCACAGATAACGTGGCACAATTCTTTCTCCCATAATTTGGGGAATGCCACAGCACCGCCCAACCTCAACAGTCCCTAACTGAAGGTCTTGTCATGGCTCAGGACGTTCCCCTGCCCCCATGAAACTTCGATTCCATTCGAATTATCTCCACAAGCTTTCTGTGCGCCTCTGTGCCCTCCCCACCGCTGTCTCCCACCCCGCCATCCCTCAACAACCTCCGATCTACTTTGTCACCATAGGTTAGTTTGCATTTTTAGAGTGTTACATAAATGGAATCAAACACTGTGCACTACTCTCTTTCCTCAGTTCTTTCACTCAGCATCATCATTTTGAGATCCATCCATGTTGTTGGGTATATTAATGGTCCAGTATTTTGTAGAGCNTCTGAGTGAACTCTGGGAGTTGGTGATGGACAGGGAGGCCTGGCATGCTGCAGTTCATGGGGTCGCAAAGAGTCGGACACGACTGAACTGAACTGAACTGAGTTAAGGAATATTGTTCCAGTTCACACAAAGTTATCATTCAGAAACAATGTGCCAGCCTTATCCACTGTTAGTGTTCATAAAACATGTTGAACATATCAATTCCAGAGAAAAATCTAAATTAATTCCAAGGATCACAAGTAACTCATTGGTCTGTGTGAAAAGACTAAGAAACATAGGGATGTCCCTGATGGTCCCCTGGCTAAGACTCCCTGCTCCCAGTTCAAGGGCTACAGGTTCGATCCCTGTAGGGGAACAGTAAAGATCAGTAAAGAACACTGCCGCAACCAAAGATCATGCANAAGAAACATAGGGATGTCCCTGATGGTCCCCTGGCTAAGACTCCCTGCTCCCAGTTCAAGGGCTACAGGTTCGATCCCTGTAGGGGAACAGTAAAGATCAGTAAAGATCACTGCCGCAACTAAAGATCATGCATTTGGCAACAAAGATCGAAGATCTCACACACCACAACTAAGACCTGGTGCAGCGAAATTTTTTTTTTTTTTTTAAGAAAGAAACAGACTTCAAAAATTGATGTTGAGTGAATAGGCAGTTAGAGATTTACTACATCAAAGCTATATAGATTTAAAATGCTTGCTGTTAAAGACATACATTATTGGTACTAGTGTTTAAATTCTTCTTCCAGGTAGATTGTAGACCCTTAGAAAACAGAGAGCGTGCCTGACTTGTCTAATATTTTGCCATGACCACAATGAAGTTCTGACTTTTAAGAGGGAAATCCTATTTGTGAAACACAAAGATCCCTTTTATTCACTCAGACTCAGAAAATATACACTCCTTTGGAGTTCTGTGGGCTATCTTATTTCCTGTGGTACAATTTCAACTAAATTCTTAGTTGACTCATTACATCAGAGCTCTACTGAAAGTTTTCTAGTAAAATGGGAGGAGGAAACATTCATCTCTGTGTTTTTATATTCCCCCAGTCTTAAGCTGGCTATGGATTAGGTGAAAATATCAAATGAGCTAGGTAAAATACAGAATCTAATCTAAATACAAAAGTATATTCTCCACAACCTCTTTTCCAAAAGCTACACTTCAGACATGGAAATTAATGGTGACTTTCAGCCAGTGATATGTTGAGTGGGGCTGAATCACATCTGCCAAGGAGAGCGGATGGTGCATACTCCTTCCCAACTCTGTTCAGTGATGTTGTAGTTTGAAATTAGCCTTGGTGAGAATATTTACAGAGATGGCAAACCCTACAAATCAGGACTTCTGGTTTCCTAGAGAGCCAGTTGCTAGACATTTGCAAGTGTATGACTGCTTCCAGCTCAACACAATAGTACAGCATGTGTTTGTAGCAAGTCAACAAGTTTCTGGACTGATTGCCCAGAGGGTGTCCCTGTTTCTTATCTGTCTTCAGAGTTCATAATGTTTGGTGAAAGTACATATGCACTCCAACTGAAGCACACTGAACCCTGCTCAGCAGTGGTAGAAATATCAGGAAAACTCTTCCCTGAAGTATTTGTTGATTTGGCAAGGAGATGGTACAATATAAATTAAAGAGGCCAATGCGAACTGATTGTTTTCTGCATGTAGCAACAGCTTGTCCCCAGACCAGTTAATAAATCAACTTTATTTTTTATAGCAGCACTTTAGAAAGTGTTTGTCACTCAGGCATGTCCAACTCATTGTTACCCCCATGGACCGTAGCCCGCCAGGCTCCTCTGTCCCTGGAATTCTCCAGGCAAGAATACTGGAGTGGGTTGCCATTCCCTTCTCCAGGGGATCTTCCCGACTCAGGGATTGAACCTAGGTCTCTCACATGGCAGGCAGATTCGTTACTGTCTGAGCCATCAGGGAAGCCTTTAGTTTATAGGAAAAGTTCAGCAATATTAGCAGTATCAGCAGTATGATCTTATGTCCTTAATCTCTTTTAGTTTCTTTGTTTTCCTGTCTCTAAAATGGAGACAATCCTTCTTTGTTTATCTTGAAGGTTTGTTATAGGAATCAAGAGATAATACATGTCAAATGCTATGTAAACTTTAAATCAGTATGCCCATATTTAGGGTGAGAGCTATTTCCTAAAAGTAGGAAAGATAGCCATGCAATTTTTATCTCTAATGATATTTTGAAAACAACACAAGTATTTCTATAATTAATACAAGTAAAGATTGCAGCTTTTTTTACTTTATATTCAGATACATCTATCAAAGTTACACAGTAACATCATGTACTTGTTTTACATAGTTTACATGAAATCATCCTGGAACAAAATCTGTGGCCTGCCAGGCACCCCCGTCCATAGGATTTCCCAGCCAAGTATACTGGAGTGGGTAGCCGTTTCCTTCAAAGGATCTTCTCATCCCAGGGATCAGGCCCATGTCTCCTGCACTGCAGCCAGATTCTTTACCATATGAGCCTCCAGGGAAGCCCCCCAATAGCAAGAGATAAAATAAATTTATCAATCCAATATTCAGGGAGATAAGATATAGAAGGAAGTGATTAATGACAACAGTGACCTTTTCATTTGAAGGATTTCAAAACACTTTGTAGACAATAAAATTATGGTATTTTTTTTTACCGTACAGTATTTATTGTGTTTATTCTCTTTCAGCTTGCCTCATTCAGTAAAATAAGCTGCTTACTTAACTTCCTAGTGCACTTCATTAAATTAACTCTAAAATATCTTGTTAGAGGAAATTTAGCCAACAAAAAGCTCAATATTGTATTCATTAACATCCATTTAGTCAAAGAGACTGTGGTGGATTTACCCATGGATTCATGCAGAATGTGTAGTAAAACTTCAAAGACAGAGCAGTAAATTGATTAGGGGATGAAGAAAGAAATTTGTTTTTAAAACCTGAATCACCTGGCCAATTAGCATAAAATCAGTCTGGGGATATGACTTCTGCAATCAAATGATTCTGAGTTCAATTTGCCAAAAGACAATTTTGCCTAAAGCACTGAATATACAGCTACATTCTGTATTCTGAGTTTAGTACTACACTCATATGTAATTCAAATAGTGGAAGTGTATGCTTTCTTTTAAAGTACCACATGAATGATTCTGTATGAAAGACATAATTATGACAGGGAAGTTTCGGAAAGAAAGTGAATAATTGTTCTGGTACTTCTAGACAGTCACTATGAAGCTACTGGTGGTTCTTTATATATTAGGGATATGTGTGTGTGTGTTAGTCGCTCAGTTGTGTCTGACTCTTTGTGACCCTATAGACTATACCACATGAGGCTCCTCTATCCATGGAATTCTCCAGGCAAGAATACTGGAATGCGTAGCCATTCCCTTCTCGAGGGGACCTTCCCAACCCAGGGATCAAACGTGGGTCTCCTGCATTGCAGGCAGATCTTTACCATCTGAGCCACGAGGGAAGCCCATATATTAGGGATACTGGCCTTTAACTTTGCAGTACATTTAAATTTTTCTCCGGTTTCCTTTGTTTTTTAGATTGCTTTACTGGCCTCTCCACTGTTCTTGCCTGGAGAATCCCAGGGACGGGGGAGCCTGGTGGGCTGCCGTCTATGGGGTCGCACAGGGTTGGACACGACTGAAGCGACTTAGCAGCAGCAGCAGCAGCACTGTGTTTTCATCACTCAAAAGTCTGGCTTTTTCTAATATAATAGAATTTGGCAAGTTTTCAATATTACATCTGGATTGTGAGTCATATTTAGAAAGTCTTTTCTACACCCAAGTTTTTGAGGAACTTGCACAACTTGTCTTTTTCTATTTGTATGTATTTTTTATATGGATATCCCTGATACATTGAATTTCTTTTTTACATATAGTGTCTTGTATGAATTATCATCTTCATCTTTTTTAAAATGGCTAGCCAATGATCTCAGCATCATTGAGAAAGAGCCTATCTTTGCCCAATGATTTATGATGCCATGTTTGTTATGTACTTAATTTGTACATATGTTCCTTGGTCTATTTCTGAAATTTCTGTTATACACTGGTTATATCTGTTTATGAGTTAATACTATACTTCCTTCATTGTGGGGGCAATTTCATGTTTTAATATCTTGTGAGTCTATTATAGGTTTTCATCTTTTTTCCCTTGTTATTCTTACATTATTATTTTTCCCTTGAAATTTAATATCAAATTTTCTAGCTGCAAAAAACTAGTTTATTGGCTTTAAATATTTTAAGTATTAAAGTATTTAAGAATACTTTAAAGAATTGTATAAAGTTTAAAAATTACTTTAGGGAGAACTGTTATCTTTGTGATGTTGACTTCTGTTGAAGAAAAGGGATGTGTTTTCTTTGTACAAATCCACATTTGTGTCTTTTAGGATGATTTTGGTTTTGCTCATTATGTGTTAAATTAATTTCCAAGTATTTTAATTTTATTTCATGATTAAAAATGAAGTATTTGCTAACATTTTTGCTAGGTGGCTATTTATATACATGAAAATCTGATTTTTTAAAATATCATTTGTATACCTTGCTACCTTACTCATTTTTTGTGTTTGACAATTATGAAAATTGATTCTCTCATGTTTTCTAGGTATACTATTATATCTTTGCTAATAGGGAATTTTTACTTCTTTTTAATTCAGATGTCTCACTGCTTTCTTTTATCAGATCACATTAGGTAATACCTCCAATACAGTGTTGAATAACTAAATAACAGAGAGGCAAGAGAAGGGAGAGTAGGACTATTTCTCTTTACCTGACATATGTCTATGTCTAGAGTTATCTCTAATCTACATAAATAACCAACCTTGCTTTCCTGAAATAAATACCACTTACCTTTCATTATGCATGTGTACATGTGTGTATGTGTGAGTGTGCGCATGCATTTTTGTCATTCAATCATTCAGTCTGACTTTTTACAACCCTTTCAACTGTAGACCACCAAGCCATGCAGTGGGTAATGGATATTCTATTTACTGGCTTGTAACTTTTTGTGCTATCTTTATTGGGTTTAATTATTGATTTTAAACTAGCTTTAAAAAAAGTTGGGACATATTTCTTCATTCACTACTCAGAACATTTTATTTGGCTTGTGATTATCTGTTCTTCAGAAGTGTGTAGGTTTCTTTTGGGAAACTGACTGGACTGGGTGCTTTATTATAGAGTTGTTGTTGTTGAGTCACTAAGTCATGTCTGACTCTTTTGCAAGCCCATTAACTATAGACTGCCAAGTTCCTCTGTCCATGGGAGTTCCCAAGCAAGAATACTGGAGTGGTTTGCCATTTCCTTCTCCAGGGAATCTTCCTGACCCAGGGATCAAACCCACATCTCCTGCATTAGCAGGCAGATTCTTTACTACTGNTAAGTCATGTCTGACTCTTTTGCAAGCCCATTAACTATAGCCTGCCAGGTTCCTCTGTTCATGGGAGTTCCCAAGCAAGAATACTGGAGTGGTTTGCCATTTCCTTCTCCAGGGAATCTTCCCGACCCAGGGATCAAACCCACATCTCCTGCATTAGCAGGCAGATGCTTTACCACTGAGCCACCAAGGATGCCATTTATTGTACAGTAGTTTCTTAGTTATGTTTAAAATTCCTTCTACAGAAATTAATGTGCTAAGCTTTTTGTCTCTAAAAGATCAGTTTTGTTAACAGTTATTTTTCTATATGTATTAATTTAAATAAGGCTTTCAAATTTATTTTCATAGAGGCTTTCAAAGAATCCTCTTTCAATATTTTATTAAAAGTTTCTTCTATTTCAATGTTATTACCTTTAGCCATTTCTTACTTTGTATGTCTGTGTTTTCTCCATTTTCTTTATTAATTAAGTAGAAGTCTACCACCATTAGGTAGAAGTTCATTATATTAGGTAAATATTCTGTTGTTTTGAAAAGAACCAATATATTTATTAGTCAAAGTTATTTTTTTTTGCTGTATTACATTAAGTTCTTTTTTTAAAATACACTTTATTAAATTATGAGCATCACACAAAAAGCTATTCCTATTTAATACATAATAGTTAATGATTTGGAGACACATGTACACCATGAAACCATCACGATGTTTGTCATAAATATACCCATCACTATATAAATTTCCCCTTACCCTCTTTATTTGTTGTTATTATTATTTTTGTGATAAGAGTACTTAACATAAGGTATACACTTTAAGCCAATTTTTAAATTGCAAAAAATTAGCAGACACAAACCTCANATATACCCATCACCTATATAAATTTCCCCTTACCCTCTTTATTTGTTGTTATTATTATTTTTGTGATAAGAGTACTTAACATAAGGTATACACTTTAAGCCAATTTTTAAATTGCAAAAAATTAGCAGACACAAACCTCAGTTAAACAGAGTTGGGAGATCAGAAAGGGAAGCTCTCACATCCTGGGATGATATCAGAGCCCAGTGGGAAGAAGAAAGACTCCTCCTTCCTTGCAAGGACTTGGGCAATGAAAAGCGATGCACTCTTCATTTACTAAAATCATCCCACCTCCCTTTCCCTCTCTATATAAGTGTTCTTCTTTCTTTGCTGTGTGGCGGCAGCTAACCTGTAGCTTGTCACCAGGGCTTCCCTGATGGTTCAGTCAGTAAAGAAAGTGTCTGTATGCAGGAGACCTGGGTTTGATCCCTGGGTGGGGAAGATTCCCCTGGAGAAAGGAATGGAAACCCACTCCAGCAATCTTGCCTGGAGAATCCCACGGACAGAGGAGTCNTGGTTCAGTCAATAAAGAAAGTGTCTGTATGCAGGAGACCTGGGTTTGATCCCTGGGTGGGGAAGATTCCCCTGGAGAAAGGAATGGAAACCCACTCCAGCAATCTTGCCTGGAGAATCCCACGGACAGAGGAGTCTGGTGAGGTCGCAAAGAGTTGGACATGACTAAGTGACTAACACTTTCACTTTCACTTGTCATGGTTGTAGATTCCAAACTGTAAATGGAAAATTCTGAAAGAGATGAGAATACCAGACCACCTGACCTGCCTCTTGAGAAATTTGTATGCAGGTCAGGAAGCAACAGTTAGAACTGGACATGGAACAACAGACTCGTTCCAAATAGGAAAAGGAGTATGTCAAGGCCGTATATTGTCACCCTGCTTATTTAACTTATATGTAGAGTACATCATGAGAAATGCTGGGCTGGAAGAAACACAAGCTGAAATCAAGATTGCCAGAAAAAATATCAATAACCTCAGATATGCAGATAACACCACCCTTATGGCAGAAAGTGAAGAGGAGCTAAAGGGCCTCTTGATGAAGGTGAAAGAGGAGAGTGCAAAAGTTGGCTTAAAGCTCAACGTTCAGAAAACGAAGATCATGGCATCTAGTCCCATCACTTCATGGGAAATAGATGGGGAAACAGTGGAAACAGTGTCAGAGTTTATTTTGGGGGGCTCCAAAATCACTGCAGATGGTGACTGCAGCCATGAAATTAAAAGACGCTTACTCCTTGGAAGAAAAGTTATGACCAACCTAGAT
>SJYW01022615.1:786764-812984 GCA_006410735.1 Raphicerus campestris | reverse complement strand
ATGATTTCCTGGGCCAGTAGAGGGCGCTAGTCTCACACAAGCGGCTGGAGTCGGTCCCTGGCCGGGGCTGACAGCTGACTGCTCACCAGGCTCTTCACCTCCACCCCAGGCTCGGCTTCCACTCATACAAATACAAGATAAGCCCCAGTTCCTGGAAGAGCGATCTTCGCAAATGAAGTTATCGTGAGTTATGTGAACCCCCAACCTGCAAGAGCTGAGGCTAGACTGGCTGTCTGCCTCCTGCCCTTTGCTTCCCACTTAAAAACCAAGTCACCATGAATTTTCTTAATGATGCTTTATTCGCCTGTTTTAGTCATTTTTCTCCTCTTTCTGAGTCAGAGATGTCTTAAGGGAGGCGGTACAATATTGCAGAAGAGATTCAAACCTTGAAATTCGACCTGTATTTGAAGACTGGCTTCACCACTCCACCAATTAACCCCGGACAAATGTCTGAATCTCTCTGTGCCTCAGTTTCGTCATTTGTCTAGTAAAGGTAATGAGTCTGCACCTCATGGGAACGTGAGGATCAAGTGAGATAAATCATGTAAAGACCTTGGCACAAAATCTCTTTTCTATCCAAGCCTAACAAGTGTTTGACAAAGAGTGAAATGCCCAGGTGTATTGTTTTCAGTGGTGAGTATACAAAGAAGGTCATGTACGTTGATGTCAGACTGACTTGGGTACCAAACAAGCTGCATGGCAAGTCTCTTTGCATCTCTAAACCTCAGCCTTCCTTATCTGTAAAATGGGCACCCTAGTGCTTCATTGGAGAAGGTAATGGCAACCCACTCCAGTACTCTTGCCTGGAAAGTCCCATGGACGGAGGAGCCTGGTAGGCTGCAGTCCATGGGGTCACAGAGAGTCAGACACGACTGAGCAACTTCACTTTCACTTTTCACTTTCATGGGTTGGAGAAGGAAATGGCAACCCACTCCAGTGTTCTTGCCTGGAGAATCCCAGAGATGGGGGAGCCTGGTGGGCTGCCGTCTATGGGGTTACACAGAGTCGGACATGACTGAAGCGACTTAGCAGCAGCAGCAGTGCTTCATAGAAAGCTGGCCATTTTAGAGATCATGTGTATAACAGCACCCAACATGTCTTGGCACATAGTAGACCCATAATAAATACGAATTCTATTTCTTTTAGCAGATACACGTTGGTTTTGATTATGAACCACCGTGTCATAAACCCTTCTGATATGGTGTCAGGAATCATATTTCAACAATTATTGTTGTGAGAAAGAAGGAACATGCTTAACTTCCAAGTGTTTAGGAAGATTCAAACATAGCATGAGTCAAGTTCACAGAGACCAGTTAACCATGATTTCTTTTTGTTTATTCGATGATGCAATATGTAAGATATTCACCGTGTATTATGTATTAGACATGCTCTAGGTGGGCTTCTCAGATGGCGCTAGTGATAAAGAACTCGTCTGCCAATGTAGGAGACATAAGAGATGTGGGTTCAATCCCTGGGTTGGGAAGATTCCCTGGAGAAAGGCACGGCAACCCACTCCAATATTCTTGATTGGAGAATCCCGTGAACAGAAGAGGCTGGCCAGCTACAGTCCATAGGGTCACAAAGAGTCAGACACGACTGAGCGACTTTGCATGCACACACATGCTCTAGGTCTTGGGGAGACGGCCAGGAACAAGATTGTCAATATCCCTGCTATCATGGAGTCTACAACCAAACTGAAAGTCATAAAACGAAACAGCAATGTGACATCAAGTGCTATAAAAGAGACTGGAGCAGGATAAGGATACATAGTGGGGTTGGAAGAGCTGGATTACAAATGGTAGTGTGGCCAGGGAGGACTTGCCTGAGGAGGTATTAGAGCATGACCTCAATAAAGTAAAAAAAGTAAGCCATGTGATGATGGGGGAAGAGCATTCCAGGAGAGGGAACAGCAGGTGCAAAGGCAGAAAGGGAGGAAAAAACTGATCAAGGAATGGGAGATTAGACCTATGAGACTCAAGTAGAGTGAGCTAGGAGGACAGTAGAAAGAAATCAAATGCCAGATCATCCGAGGTCTTGAAGATGATGGTGAAGATTTTGTCTAAGCACCCCCAGCACTCTAGAGGTGGACCACCGTATGGCATAGGTGGATGCTGATGGGAATAACCAAAGCATTGGTCTGCAAGGGAGAGGAGAAAACTACCGAAGTAACATTTCTGAGTAGGTGACAGGAGATGAAATACACCTGCCCCTCCAGGATCGCCCTTACGGAGGATCTGAGAAGGACGCAAAGCATTCAGGCTCTGATGCAAGTGGATGGATGGATTTGCAGTGAGCAGATGAGGTTGTTTTCTTCTTATTGTTTCTTTTCCTTTGTTTTTTCTCTTTTGCCAGAGAGATAAGGTCATCAGTTAAGAATAAGGAATCGTTTCCTCTGGAGGACTGACGTGAGGGTCTGTATTTTTCTCTGGCTCCAGTCCGTTGCTGGGCATATGTGTGACATATGGTGATTTAGGTTGAGGGCAAACACAAGGGCATGATCATAGTGAAGACCAGGGATAAGGCTGTGAGCTGGGTAAGGAGGAAAGTGAGGCC
Organism: Raphicerus campestris; assembly: GCA_006410735.1. Taxonomy (NCBI): domain Eukaryota; kingdom Metazoa; phylum Chordata; class Mammalia; order Artiodactyla; family Bovidae; genus Raphicerus; species Raphicerus campestris. The sequence goes on along the minus strand of SJYW01022615.1, from coordinate 810,431 downwards.
CCAAAGGGGATGACAGACTACACAAATGTGGGGTGGTCAGAGGATTAGAGAAGTATTTCCATATGCTGCAGTTTCAGATGCAACTTTAGAGGAACTAAAAGAATACTGTGAATACTTACTGAGGGCTTACTGTAATTTTGAAGACTACATACAACTTACTGAGCACTTATCATGTTCCTGCTGTTGCTGTTTAGTCGCTTAGTTGTGTCTGACTCTTTGTGACTCCATGGACTGAATGCAGCCCACCAGGTCCCTCTGCCCACAGCGTTCTCCAGGCAAGAATACTGGAGTGGGTTGCCATTTCCTTCTCCATAGAAGGCACCCTGCTAAGTGTTGGACATTTACTGTATTTCATTGAATTCTCCTGAAAATCCACCAAGGTTAATACTGTTATTATCCCCATTGTACAGGTGAGGAGACTGAGCCTCAGAAAGATCTAGTAACGTACCCGAGCACACACAGCTTGGCCTGCGTGGTTAGGCCATTCAAGATGGCGGCTCTCTTGCTCTCTCTACATCCCCCGCTCAACCTGGCCCCGCTTCACTCACATGAATATCCAATTCTCTTAATTACGGAGCTTAATTAGACACTAGTAACTAATGCTTCCACTTAGTATCAATTCCTCCTATAAACGGTCACCTCCTCCTCCACCCAAGTAGTGAAGACTGCTACCATGCCCACCATCTGCCACACAGGGTAAGGTGTCGCTCCAGGACCCTTTGTGTAAGAGTTGTTGTTTAGTTGCTAAGTCGTGTCTGACTCTTTTGCGACCCCATGGACCGTAGCCTACCAGGCTCCACTTGTCCCAGGCAAGAATACTGGAGTGGGTTGCTGTTTCCTTCTCCAGGAGATCTTTCAGGCCCAGGCGTCAAACCCAAGTCTCCTGCTTGGCGGGTGGATTCTTTACCACTGAGCCCCCAGGAAAGCCCTTGTGTAAGAGACAATAAACTATTGATGTCCTGTCTCTGGGCTCTTTCTTTGGTCTTGCAGGTCTGTGAGGTTACAAAGGGCTCTTGTATAATTACAAGGCCCAGGGATCATAACTATCATGCCATATTGGCTTGCAGACATTGTGTTAGGTTCATATAATGATGACATTCAGCTTCAGGTCCTTCTCCTAGTTGATTTCAGTCTGAAAACAGGGCGCCTGGTCTGCAATGCCGAGGTCTCAGCTGGGAGTGGAGATGGAGGGATCTGAAGAATTCTTGCCTTGGGTAGCAGCCTTGGTGGAGCTGTCAGTCAGGGTGTCTGTAAGGGAGCGATGTTCCCTTAGCTGGGCATGTTATCTGAGCCCAGCTAGACTCTTGCTCTAGGGACCTTGACTCTGATCAAAGAAAGATCTGATCAAAAAAGGGGAGAAGAGGGTGGGATGAATTCATTTTGGCTACCTAAGCACCCAGAGCTTCTCCAGGCTCTGTCCTTTCCTAAGCCTAGTCCTCCAGCTTCCTGTCATCTCTGTGAATTGCTACTAGCCTGCCAAGAAACCCCTTTTCTGCTAAAGTTAGCCAGAGTTGGTTCCTGAGACTTGCAATTAAAGAACCTGTGCTTGAGGGGGTGGGAAGGTGAGGATACCAAGTATTGTAAAGCTAAAGCGAATGACTTATTCCTTGGCTAAATGTGTACTGAACAGGGCTAAGACTAGGGTAAGGCAAGTGAGATACCCAGGGCACAAAATTTAAGGAAGCTTTCACTCTCAGGGTTGTGTAAGTGCAGGGCTGGTTCTAGCAAACAGATATGTACCCTCCCACCCCCCAAAAAGTCAATGGCTTAAAGCACGAAGATTACTTTTCTTTCATGAAAGAGCATAAGGGGACCTAGAATTATTCCAGGCCCGCCCATAGCTTTCTCTCCATGTGATCTATCCAGGACCCCAGAACTTCCTAGGTGGTGATCCTTTCATCCCCAGCATGTTATAATCATCACAAGGTCAAGACCGGACCCAGCTAGAAAGAGAAGAGGAGCCAGGCCCAAAGGCCTTGCCTGAACTTCATGTATCACTTCCACTGGCAAAAACTTCCCCAGTCTTTTTTTGTTTCGTTTTAAAAAATTTATTTGGCTGCGCCAGGTCATAGTCAAGTGGCATGTGGCATCTAGCTCCCTGACCAGAGATGAACCCTGAGTCCCCTGCATTGGAAGGAGGGAATCTTAACTACTGGGCCACCAAGGAAGTCCCTACCCAGTCGTTCTTAACTGTAAGTGAGGCTGGGAAGGGACGCTTAGCTAGGCAGCTCTCTCACTATGAAAGGCTGGGAGAAGGGGTTTTGGCAGACAGCTAGCAGACTCCCCCAAAGCCATTGCCCACATGGAGTCTATTTCCCAGCAGAGTCTGTTCTCAGTAACAAAGGCTAGTAGGGAAACAGACTCACAGACTTAGAGAACAAACTTATGGTTACTGGGTGGAAGAGTGAGAGGGGATAGTGAGGGGGTTTGGGATGGACATGTCTACATTGATATATTTAAAATCCATAACTAACAAGGACCTAAGGTATAGCACAGGGAACTCTGCTCAATGTTAGGCAACAATCTAAATGGAAAAATAATTTGAAAAAGAATAGATATCAATACTCATATGTATAACTGATCACTTTGGTGTACACCTGAAACCAACATTGTTAATTACCTATGTTTCAATATAAAATTAAAAGTTTTTATTTAAATGATAAAAATAAAAAGCTGCTTGGTGTGGGGGCTCAGGGAGGGAGAGGTGTTTATGGGCTACAGTAAATGAATAAGGCCGGAAGAGGTGGGAGAATGTTCCTGAAGAAGGGAGCTGCAGGAGTTATTACCACTCGAGGCTGGGGAGGGAAAATGAACTTGGCCTGTCATCTTGTAATGGGGCAGGAAAAAGGTCTGCTAGACCAAGGAGATTCAACCAGTCAGTCCTAAAGGAAATCAGTCCTGAATATTCATTGGAAGGATTAATGCTGAAGCTCCAATACTGATGTGAAGAACCAACTTTTTGGTAAAGACTCTGATGCTGGGAAAGATTGAAGGCAGGAGGAGAAGGGGATGCAGAGGATGAGATGGTTGGATGGCATCACCGACTCAATGAACATGAATTTGAGCAAAATGGACGGGGAATCCTGGTGTGCTGCAGTCCATGGGGTAGCAAAGAGTCGGACGCCACTGAAATACTGAACTGAACTGAGACCATGCGTTCATGGTTCTACTCTCATGCGTTCCTCCAACCAGTTCTGTAGACGGAAGATGAAACTGGGAATGAGGAAGGCTGGACCTGAGTTCTTGTTCCTGAGTTGACCTCAAATATAATCCTTAACCTTGCTAAACCTTCAGTTTCTCCTTTGTAAAATAATGAGGATGATAATATCAGCAGTAATTCATTANAGATGGTCGGGGAATCCTGGTGTGCTGCAGTCCATGGGGTAGCAGAGTCGGACGCCACTGAAATACTGAACTGAACTGAGACCATTGGTTCATGGTTCTACTCTCACGCGTTCCTCCAACCAGTTCTGTAGACGGAAGATGAAACTGGGAATGAGGAAGGCTGGACCTGAGTTCTCGTTCCTGAGTTGACCTCAGATATAATCCTTAACCTTGCTAAACCTTCAGTTTCTCCTTTGTAAAATAATGAGGATGATAATATCAGCAGTAATTCATTAGTAATTAAAAAGAACAGCCAGAGTAATAACAGTCTTCTGTGAAGATCTCACAAAGCAATGGTCTACTAAAAGCTTTGGTGGGCAAGGGATGGGCAAAGTACAGCACAGGTCAACACCTATTTTTTGTAAATAAAGTTGCATTGGAACACAGCCACCCTCACTGGTTTACATATCGTCTGTGGCTGCTTGCACAGTCCAACAGCACCGCTGAATAGTTTTGACAGAGGCTGTATAGCCAAAAGCATTTACTATCTGGATATTTATGGAAAGTTTGCTGATGACTTCAGCAAGGGCTCTAACTACATTAGCTGTTACTAAGCCACAACCTCCATGAGCATCATTGTATTCACCAGTAAGAGGGGACTAATAAAGGTCATCTTCATTTCCAAGATGTTTTGAGGATCAAATGAAACAACATATGTAAAACTGCTTTTCAGATGCTTTGCAGAGTGTAAAGTGCCATATAAATGGGAGTCCTTATTTAGTCTCTTTGCTGAGTATCCGTTTCATTATTTCCTCTCTTCATTGAGCATCTGTAAAAGGGACAACAAAATACCCATCCCTCAGAGGGTTGTAAGGATCCGTGAGACAAGATGGTTAAAGCATTGACTTTAGAATCAGTCAAGCACAGGCCGGAGTCTTGCTCTGCCCATCACTAGCTGCACGGTCAGGGGACCCATTTAATACCTACATGGATCGGAGTTGCTGTGCGTGTAAAAGGGAGGCAGCACGAGTGAGGCCTTGGCGCAGGGCCCGGCTCCGATCTGCAGGTGCAGTGACAAATACCACCTCCCACGGGTCCCTACCAGCAGTACGGCTGAGCTGTACCCCTCTGCCTCTGCTCCGCGCCCACGGTCAGCCCTGGGTGCGGGTATAATTAGCTCCAGCTCGGTGGTGAGCAGCCGCGGCTGCTCACAGCCTCTGACATGACTGTCACCTCCCACTCAGTTCTCCAAACCGCAGTTATCCCACTGCTGAGTGCGTTCCATGCCTGCTGGGCACCCGGCCGAGTGCCATTAGAGGACATCTGAGCCCTCAAAACCTCTGATTTATCACCTGGGACCCAGGCTGTGCCAAAAGAAAAGTTTCGGGGAGCAGCGGAATGTGGGGAGGAAAGGCTGCTTCTTGCATTTGCGGAGGGGGGCGCGGGGAGGGAATCCCATTTCTCCAAAATCCATAACCCGAGGCGGGAGAAGCAGCCTGCGCCTTTAAGAGGCCTCCGGCAGCCGGGCGGGGACCCGCGGCTCCTTCTTCCCCGCCCCGGCATTGGGCCCTCCCTGTTTTGAGTGACAGGCAATCCGCCCAATTGAAGAAAGAGAGCTCAGCGTGACGGCGAAACGGACCAATAGAAGCCCGGGTCGGCGTGCGCGGGGCGGGGTCCCGGGAGGGCCGGGCAGGCGGGAGGCTAGCGGAGCGGCGGCTGGGGGACCTCGGCGCGGGATCTGGGCCTTGGTCGGCGCCCTGGTGAGTGTGGGGCACTCCTGGGGCCAGGGCGCGCCGGGCAGCGGAGTGGGACCTGGCCCGAGGGGCGGAGGGCAGAGGGGCGGGGCCGGGGAACGGGCGGAGGGCTGAGGCCTGCTTCTGCCCAGGGGCCTGGGGTTGGAGAGGGCGGGCCTGGGCCGCCCCGTGCTGGCTCGAGGAGCCCCGAAGGGGTCAGCAGGCCCCTGGTGGGACCGGAGGGCACCGGGTCCCCAAGCCAGAAGGGCCGGCTGGTGGGGAAGAGGGCGGACCAGGCCTTGAGGAGCGGCGGCTAGGCCGGGTAGGGGACGCGGGGTCGGGAAGGAGAAGGGTGGGAGGATGGAACCCGGGGGCGAGGCGAGATGCTGGAGGCAGGGAGGGGGTGACCGGAGGGGGAACGGCTGGCTGAGGAATCGATCGGAGCCTGGGAGTGTGTGGGGCTGGGTGGCACTGGTCGGAAGCCTGGGGAGTCTCCCTTTACATCGCCGCCCTCTCCTGCACAAACAGACCCTGCTCATCACTCCGCCCCGGCTACCGGGCCGGCCCTGTATTCCCCCAGACAGTTTATTTACTTGAATCTCTGCCGCTTCCCCCTCAGTGCAGACCTCTCTCTCCTCTTACCTGGACTGATGCAGTGTTCTAACCCATCTGCCCACACAGACTCTCCAGCGGGCCTCGCGCTGTGGCCCGAGGGATCTTTTCAAAATTCTGTCCAGATCCGTTTGCTGGCTTACTTTGTAACTGGATGGCTTCCACCTCTTTGCAGGACCACCTTCAGATCCTCACCCAAGCTCTGGAGATGGGATGCCACCCACCTCTCCTCCCTAGTCTCGGTCTACTAACCCTTCTTGCTCAATACTCTCGTCACACTGGCCTTTTCTTGTTCCTTCTACATACCGAGCCCTGGGCCAGATCAGGGTCTGCAACCTTCTTTCCTACTCCCCAGGAAGTACCTTCCCCTCCTGCCTTCTTCCAGTCAAGTCCTCTTTATCTTTCAAATCTCCACTCAAGTATCAGTTCCTTTAGAGGCACCCCTGGTCCCGACTCCCCCAGCAAGTGAATTCCCCACTTTAATCATCCTCTGTACTTCTCCTTCACGCCACTTGAACACAGCAGTTTGACATATATTTATGAACGTATTCATGTCTGTCTATCCCTCCCTCCCCAGGTAGTAAGGTCCACAAGGGAAAAGAAAGGGTTCGTCCTTGCTCCTTGTATTTCCTGCACCTGCCCAGGGCCAGGCACTGTGAATATGTATTAAACATATTGAATGGAGGACTTGGCTTTGGCCAGAGGTACAGGGTGTGAGTGGTGTCTCTAATGCCCTCCGCGAACTATGCCAGGCTCTGTGCTCAAGCATTGCTGTCCAGTGGAAATATAATGCAATATTTGTGATTAGAAAAGTTTTAATAGCCACACTAAAAAAGCAAATGACTTCTGTGGTGATTCACTGGCTGAGGTTCTGCACTCCCAGTGTAGGGAGCACCTGGGTTGGATCCCTGGTCGGGGAATTAGATCCTGCCTGCTGCATCTAAGTCCCAGAGCAGCCAAAAAAAGAAAAAGAAAAAGGGGAAAAAGTGAAATTACTTCTTATCATTTTACTGAACCTAGTAGATTTTCAAATAATATTCTTTTGACATATAATCAATAGAAAAACATTACTAGTGAGGTATTAACATTTTTGTGTGTTATCTGATGCTGGGACGGATTGGGGGCAGGAGGAAAAGGGGATGATAGAGGATGAGATGGCGGATGGCATCACCGACTCGATGGACATGAGTTTGAGTGAACTCCGGGAGTTGGTGATGGACAGGAAGGCCTGGCGTGCTGCAGTTCGTCGGGTCACAAAGAGTCGGACTGAGCTTCTGAACTGAACTGAAGCCTGTGAAGGGCTTCCCTGGTGGCTCACTGGTAAAGAATCCACCAGCTAATGCAGGAGACATGGGTTCAATCCTTGGGTCAGGAGGATACCCTGGAGAAGGAAATGGCAACTGCTCGAGTATTCTTCCTGGCAAATCCCATGAACAGAGGAGCCTGGTGGGCTACAGTCCATGGAGTTGCAAAAGAATTGGATATAACTTAGAGACTAAACGGCAGCAATAAACCTTTGAAGTCTGATGTGTGTTTTATACCTAGGGCCCACCTCAGCTTGTGATAACCACATATCAGCTGCTCAAATGCCACTCGTAGGGGTGTGCAGTGCTAGAAGCTTTATATACCTGCGGTATTTAATCGCCTTAAACCGTGTGAGGTAATTATTGTTATGTGCATTTCACTAATAAACATAGTGAAGCTCTTAGAAGTCATGTTGCCTGCCAGCATCATCCTAAAGTTTGTGAGCAGAGGAAGCAAGATGGGTCCCACGACCCCAATCTATTCATCTGGAGTTTGGTCCTTCTGTACCCTGTGCTGCTTCCAGGAGGTGCCAGGGGAGTTTGGGGGTGCAGGAAGTGGGGACTAAACTTCTTCCCCCAAAAATGGCACCTGTGGGTCTGTACTTACTCTGCCTGTCCATGCAGAGTCCGTGTGTCTGGGTGCATCAGTACCACCTATGTAGGTGGCTCAGGAACAAGCTCGTTCGATGCAGTTGAAGGAAAAACCTGCAAAACCAGTGCCTCTGGGTCCAGTAACCGCAGCTCAGCACCTACACCAACTCAGCCTAGCCCTTGGGTCGAAGCATCTCGTACAAGGTGCCAATTAACAGGCCAGCTGTTCAGTTCAACAGCAGCTGGCTGAGTGAGGTCCCCATCACTGTGAGACCAGGATCTGGGGAGACTGGGGAGTGTGGTCACAGCCCTCACCTTCAGGATGCCACCCGGGTATGCAGAAAGACAAGGCCAGATCCCGGAGTGACTAGATGAGTGGCTGATACTGTGCAGTGTAGTGGAGGACCGGAAGCAGTGGTGTGCAGAGGCTGTAGAGCTGCATGGTGTGTTTCAAATGCTGGGTTTGAAATCCTCTAGGCTGTGGCAGGGGGTCTTTCACAGTTTCCTACAGTTCCCATGTAGATGCTGCCTGGCTTAAGCAGCCGGAATCTGTGAGCCCATTAGGCACACTAGTGCTACCTGAGCCAGCAGCAAAGCTTGTTGAGCACCTGCTTTGTGCTAGGCATTGTATCGCCACTGCTCTGGAACTCTGAAGCTCTCCAAGGTCCTGCTAGGAAAGGAATACTAAGTATTATATATCATATAATCATATTATACAATTGTTATAATATTTATCTGATTGTTGTATTTATTATCATATTATTATATTTTCCCTCTCTGATTGCCTTAACATATGTTCTCTCATTCTGTCATCAGTATGTTAAAGCCCAGTAGATAGGGGTGTCATGCCAGGGAAACACAGTTACCGTGTTTCTGTAACTTCGTCAAGTTCACACCGTTGGAATTCCGCTTACTGTGGGTCAGGTATTATGCTTAAATGATTTACGTGTATTATCGTTCACAAAATCTTTATAGGGTAGGGTTGGTTGATTGAAATCCCCATTTTACAGATAAAGAAATTCTTAGAGCTGGGATCCAAGTCCAAGTCTGTCCCACCCCAGAACGTGAGCTCCTAACCTCAGTAAGTTACTCTGCTGTGCTAGAAGGTCAAGCTTAGAAGGGACCTCACTTACATCTAGTCCAGCCTCCTCGTGTCAATCAGGACCTAAGGCCCAGCGAGGCTCGGGCTTGTGGCAGAGCTGTCGGCCAGGTTTCTTGTGCTCAGGGAGGACTGACCCAGAAGCGAGGGGCGAGGCCCTCTCTTGTCCCTGACTGGTGGTGGGGCCTTGCCAACTTCTCTGGACCTCATTTCCTGTATTCATAAAACAAGAGGCTTGGCCCAGCTTTCCAGCGAGAGCAATGCTGTGTTGTTGGGGTCAGGATTGAAGGAGTTGGGCCCCCAGCCCGGGATTCATTCCCCAGGGCTTCTCAGCCCAGCATACCTGCTCCCTACACAGGTTCTGCCTCCCTGCTGCAGCACCACAGCCCCATGAAGGCCGGCAGGACTTGCGATTAACCCTTTCCACTTCAGCGTCTGTTTTCACTTCCGGAAACTGAGGCAAGTGATCTGGAAGCACTGACTCCTTCTCCGTCCACCTTGATGACTATAGGGATTTGCAGAGTTCTAGGCAACAGCTAGTCCTCTGTCATTAGAGTTTTTGTTTCTCTTTTAAAGGCAGTCAGGTCCAGGGGCATCCTGGAGGGTATTTTTGGCATGGAATTCCATGGGCACAGCTGTGTGCCAGGCCCTGTGCCGCCAGCCTTGGGGAAAGGTGGGCAGGGGAGTAGACACGGACTTGATGAGTCCCTGTCCTCAGCTGGCAGCCTGGAGCTGTGGCTCCCAGCCCTGGCTGCCCATCACACTCACTTGCTGGGTGTGGGGAGGTAGGTGTTGCAGCCACCCGGGGTGGGCCTGGACAAGGCACAACCAGAGCGGAGAGCCACCAGTCTCGAGTCTGGCTTCTCAGACTGTCGTGTGCTTGCCAACCAGCTGGGGATCTTGTTTGAAGGCAGCTTCTGGTTCAGCGGGTCAAGGCTGGAGTCGGTGATTCTGCGTTATGCGGAGCTCCCCAGCAATGCCGGTGTTGGCTGGAAGGCGGGTCACAGTCTGAAGAGCAAGAGAAAAGGCTGCGCACGCAGTTGTGAATCAGCTGGGTCGTGACCGTGTGTAAAAGATGCGAATGCAAAGGAGAGCACAGTTCACTTTGCCTGAGGTCAGAGCATCAGGAAGGCCGCGCAGAAGAGGGGCTGTTGGGCTTGAGGCTCGAGGAGAAGTTTGGCAGCCAGACCAGATGGAGGCAGTAACGGCGGAGACCAAAGTATGGCTTGGAAGTGTCTGGCGGTCGGGGGAACACGGTGGTCCGCTGGGACATTTGGAGTATCCTCAAGGAGGGTCCGTGGTGGGACTGGAAGGAGCCGGGTGCCCTGCTGAGGAGTCTAAGCGTGATTCTGTAAGCATGGGCCGCTGCGGAAGTTTTCTAAGCCAGGGACCTGGGTGGTTCTCAGAGCGGGTGTTATGTGAGAAGAAACCCAGACAGTTCCCATCTTCCCACACCCTTCCTCACCGCGCTTGTGGCTCTAAGTCAGTGGCTTCTAACTAAGCGTTTGGGTGAGTTTTGTGTCCGACAGAAAAACTGAGTAACCTCCAGTGCCATTGCTGCGATGGTCCTTCTAGGTGTTTCTAGCAGTGATTGGCAGAATCCAAGTCTGCAAACCCAGCTTCCCTCCCCGTACACCCAATTCTCTCCTTCACTCAGGGGTCAGACCTCAGGGAAGTTGAGTCACTTCTCACTTGAGAAGCCTCTGTGGAGATTGTCACCCTCGATTAGAGAGTGTGACCTCTGGTCCTCTTTCTGGTGCGGTGGGTTCTCTTGCAGGAAACAGAAACCAAGCTCCCCCAGCCTCCCCCCTGAGTCAAAAGCAAAAGAACGGAACAAAAAGCACAGCCAGCCCTGATCCTCAGGAGTGAGGGGGGAGGGCGGAGAGCTGGAACCTTCTGGCTTTCCTTCTTCAATCTGAATTCCTTACTAATGGCCAGGGATCGGCTTTCACTTCCTTTCTGCTGGGCTCTCAGCAGTCGGGCTCCCAGGAGTGGTCCTCCCACCCCACCCCCCACGCAGGCATGGTTAATTGGTGGAGCTCAGTGGGGCCTTTTGTAACTGCACTGATTTTATAAGCACACCTTCCAGCAGCCACTTAAAGAAGGCTCACTGGAGACGCGGAAGGTCCTGTTTTCCTCTTGTTTTCCCTGGCTTCGCCTTTGAAAACCTGGGCTTTCATTCTCAAGCCTTAGAGTAGTAGAATTATCTTCCCCACATCAATGTGCGTCTCTCTCTTGTTTGGTGGCATCAGCAGCAGCAGCAGCAGTTTCCCCAGTCATCTTTGTGTCTGTAGTACTTGAAAGGGGCCGGGGTAGGGTGGGGTGGAGAGTCATTTAATTGAAAGGGGTTGATGACTTCTTTGCCCTCTGGTCCTGGATGTGGACCCAAAGCTCCCTCATCCTGGCCATTTACTGTTGAACTCTGGGACTGCCGAGCGGGTAGAGCAAGAGGCTATTTATAACCCTGAGAATTTTGCAATGTTATTGAATTGCTTCGACCTAATTTTCGCTTCCTTCCTAAAGTGAAAATGAAAAGAGTAAGCAAAGGAGCACTGAAAGGGTTCCCCACAAGGAGATCCTTTATCCTCAGGCTGTTTGTTATTGTTGTTGAGTCACTAAGTCGCGTCCGACTCTGTGACCCCTCGGACTGTACCCCTCCAGGCTCCTCTGTCCATGGGGCTGTTACCTGGAGAATATTACTCCTGTAGTCTCCTGTCTCCTAATGTTTCCAAGGGAGAAAAGCAGAAGGATGTTTTCCCTCCATCTTTTAACTGGAGTCAGATGTGCTAAATCTGATTCTCCAGTGAGACACATCTGATGTTAGATGTGAAAACGCTGGAAATGCTGTGGAGTTGGAAGGTGCTGGGTCATGGAGGGAACACACAGCTGGAGCGCCCAGTGGCCGCCCCTTCCGTGTGCAGCTGGCCCTGGCTTGTAGGAGCTGGAGAAGTCGGAGCTGCTGAATTTGAGCAGCTACAGATGCTCACAATGCTGTGCTAAGTGACGAAGCTGCAGGGCTGGACCCGCCCCCAGGAGGAGAGAGTGGAGAAGAGAGCTGTCTGAATCTAAAGCTGTAGTGGGGTAGCCTGGGAGCCTTCGCAGAGCTGTGGACAGAGGCCATGAGAACACAGGGTCCTGTCCTATTTCACTTCTCCAAGGCTGGTGCAGAGAGGAAATGACATTTGAGCAGGGCTCTGAAGCTTGCATACGAGCTCTCCTGACAGTCCAAGGAAGGAAGGAAATGTGCAGCGACACAGAGGAGGAGGAGGAGCGTGCCCTGCCTCGTGGAAATAACAAGTAGTCCAGGAAGGTCCAGCTGGACCATGAAGGACCGAGCCCCGTGCAGGAGAGTGGCGGTCACCTTCTTTAGACAGTGGACTCCGTTTTCTGCCATCGTGGTGAGCTCTTGTTGGTGCAGCCGTGACGTGCTTCAGCTTTAGGTCCAGCACACCCACATCCTCCCCGGGGGGCCTGCTGTGGGTACAGTGCCCCCTGCTTTCATGTGGCTTTCAAACAGCCAGACTGGCTGGGGTCAGATTCTGGTGGTGCTGCTTACCCGCTGCATGATGCTGAGCACAGAACTTAATTTATCTGTGCCTCTATTTCTTGTCCATAAAATGGAATAACATCACACAGGGCTGCCACAGAAGAGAACCAACTGTGAAGTCCCGAGGCCCGGTCTTTTTTTCTTTGGCTGCTCTGGATCTCCACTGTGGCTCGAGAACTTAGTTGCCCCAGGGCGTGTAGGATCTTAGTTTCTCAACCGAGGATTGAAACCCACATCCCCTACATTGGAAGGTGAACTCCTACATTGGAAGGGGGACCACCAAGGAAGGTCTCCCTAAGAGCCGATCTTGAGATCCGGTCTGATGTGGTTTCTTTGTTTTTGTGTGTGTGGAGAAGAGATGGGAAGGAGGCGTGTGGAAGACCCGTTCTCATCCCTTGTGAACTTCGGTTGCCTCATCTGTCTGATGGGGATGGNTCTTGAGATCCGGTCTGATGTGGTTTCTTTGTTTTTGTGTGTGTGGAGAAGAGATGGGAAGGAGGCGTGTGGAAGACCCGTTCTCATCCCTTGTGAACTTCGGTTGCCTCACCTGTCTGATGGGGATGGTGTTCAGGGTTCCGGTGAGCATCAGCAGTAGTAGCATTACAGCGTGTGTGATGAAGTGTAAAGAGGCTCTCTGCGCATTACTGTCACACACAGGATGCCTTCCACAAAGCCCCCGCGTGACTGAACTGTGGCAAATAAACTAGAGTTGTCTAAGCGGGCTTTGCTCTTCAGTGTTCTGGCCAGTGTTCCTGCAGGCCTGCTCCGTGCCCTGTGCACGTTAGGCTGCCGTTCTGTTCATCTCCTTCCTCTGTAAGGCTCATGGTTTTTGCGTNCATCCGGGTAAAGGCTGGGGCCAGTTGCCCGCCGCGGACGGCCGTCACCTGCCTCCCGTCTCCCTCCCTCACCCCCTCTCCTTCCCCACAGATCGTCCTGGAGAACAGTAGCCGAGAAGACAAGCACGAGTGCCCCTTTGGCCGCAGCGCAATCGAGCTCACCAAGATGCTGTGTGAGATCCTGCAGGTCGGGGAACTGCGTAAGTGCGCGGCTCCCCTGCATGCCCGTTCCCTGTGCTCAGGAGCCCGGTGAGACCCAAGGGCGCAGCGTTAGCCGTCCATGTGACTGCACAGCCTTCTTGGGCTTTTTTTTTTATTTAATCACTGAGGGGGCTGTAATCCATCTACCCTTGTTTACGGGAGTCGTGGCCATGGCTTGTTTGAGCTGGTGATTTGAGCATGTTCAGCAGCTCTGCCCACCACCCACTTACCTTCCCAGCCCTCAGTCTACTTCTGTTTCTCCGGACTNAATCCATCTACCCTTGTTTACGGGAGTCGTGGCCATGGCTTGTTTGAGCTGGTGATTTGAGCATGTTCAGCAGCTCTGCCCACCACCCACTTACCTTCCCAGCCCTCAGTCTACTTCCGTTTCTCCGGACTGTAGAGGAGCCCGGTTTCCAGACGTGGGCGCCCAGTGTCATCCCTCGCCCGCTTCTCCTTCCACAGCAAACGAGGGACGCGACGACTACCACCCGATGTTCTTCACCCACGACCGCGCGTTTGAGGAGCTCTTCGGCATCTGCATCCAGCTGCTGAACAAGACCTGGAAGGAGATGAGGGCAACAGCTGAGGACTTCAACAAGGTCAGGGCCGCGAGCTCCGAGGCCTGGGCAAGGCCACCCCAGGGCAGCCTGGGGCAGCTGGCCCGAGCCTGGCGATCCCTGAGCTGGAAGACACCGTGGTTGGCAGCGCTGAGTCACAGGACAGAGGGGTTGAGAGCGTTAGCACCCCCAGAACCCTGAGCAGGTGTCTCCCTGCTGGACCTCTGTTTTGCCCAATGGACCAATACCTGTCCCTCCCGCCTTCCTTTGGGCACAGGAGGAAAGCGTGGCAGTGACGTCGTGGGTTACTGAGCACTTAAACTGTGCCGGCACCAAGGCAGTTGCCTGAGCTATAGCTGTTAGAGGCCCGAGTGGACCCGCAGGATTCATGCTGGGGTGCTTAGCAGTAGGAGCTACTCCTCGACGCTTTCTGAGTACCTACCTCTCTGACAGCACTGCTAGGCCCTCAAAAGCTGATCATCTAGGAGTTGGCACTTTTGAAGCTGCTCATCTCATTGTAAAAACTTGATAAAGAAGGGAAATATCTGTAATTCCCCTACCCAGCGACCACGACCCTGTTTATGTTTCCCTCTAGTATTTTTTTTTTCTGTTTATTTTTCCTTCATTGGTGGGGAGCTGATAGGATGTACGGATGGTGTCCTGCTTTTTACTTTAGCTGTGGTTCTGAGGGAACTACCAGGTATTTTGCACACACACCAGTGGGCCGGGCATAGTGCATCCAGATACTAGGGGTCTTCCTTTCTCTCACTTTAAAGATGAATAGGTGGGGCCTGAGGGTGTTGAGTGAGTTGCTCAAGGAACAGATTAAGGTTCAGAGTCAAGCCCTGAACCCCTGTCTGGCCCAGCCACCTCCTCTCTTTCTCCCCCACCGTTGACCTGTTGAGACACGAGAAATGCGTTTGTCAGCATCGCAGTTCTCCGTAACCGTCTAAGGCAGTGTGCCTCGAGAGCTTCCTCACCCAGCAGATGCCCGTGGTGCCTGCTCTGCCCAGGACCTAGAGGGCAGAGCCTGGTGTCCGTTTCCCAGAGCAGCGCTGAGGCCGCGCCGCCTCCTCTCTCAGGTCATGCAGGTGGTCCGAGAGCAGATCACTCGAGCTTTGCCCTCCAAACCCAACTCTCTGGACCAGTTCAAGAGCAAACTGCGGAGCCTGAGCTATTCCGAGATCCTGCGGTTGCGCCAGTCGGAGAGGATGAGTCAGGATGATTTCCAGTCCCCGCCGATTGTGTAAGTGCCCAGACAGGAGGGCCAGCGCCGCCTCCCTTCCAAAGCAACCCCCCGTCCCAGTGACCTCCCCTTACTCTCGTGACCTCCCCTTACTCTCGTGCTCATCCACCCCAGGGAGCTGAGGGAGAAGATCCAGCCCGAGATCCTGGAACTGATCAAGCAGCAGCGGCTGAACCGGCTCTGTGAGGGGAGCAGCTTCCGGAAGATTGGGAACCGCCGGAGGCAAGGTGACCTGAGGGCGAGGTCCCCGGGCTGTGGCTGTGGTCCCCGGGCTGTTAGTCCCTTCTGCCCGAGCTGCCGCAGGCGGGGCTGCGGCGTCCCTGGGGGGAGCGGGCAGGGAGCGAGTCTTCTCTTGGCCCCGTGTGTGCCCGGGCCGTTCCTAGAACTGTCCCCGTTCACCTGCCTGGCTTCCCGTGTGTTCCAGAGCGCTTCTGGTACTGCCGCTTGGCTCTGAACCACAAAGTCCTGCACTACGGGGACTTGGATGACAACCCTCAAGGGGAGGTGACGTTTGAATCCCTGCAGGAGAAGAGTAAGTTCAGGTCCCTGTTGGGCTTTCGTGTAGCTGGACTCCCTGTCAGCAGATCTGAGTTCTGGTCCTGGCTGCTCCCAACCGGTTACCTGGCCTGAGGCCAGTTATTTCATCTGAACCTGTTTCCCTGGTGATCGGTGGTCTTCTCTACCTGGCCGATGTCAAGGAGCTGTTTGGAGATTCAGTAAGATCACAGACAGGAATGGGTTTTGCAGATTGGAAAGGATGATGCAATACTGCGTTGAAAGGCAGTGGTTAAGAGCAGAAGCTCTGATGTCTGACTGCCTGGACTCAGATCCTGGCTGTGCTGTTAATTCTAATTAATTACAAGTTACTTCTCCTCTCTGCCTTAAAGATTCTTCTATAAAATGGGAATAATAGCCACATTGCCCCCTTCAGAGGGTTGAATGAGTCCTATCTGTAAAGCACTTAGAACAGTGGCTGGGAGGGAGGAAGAGTCATTATTAGCTGCTGGTTGCTATGGCCAGCATTGTCATCTTAACTACCATGAAGCAGAAGCGAGGTGTCTGAGGCCCCATGCCTCAGGGAGACCGTGCAGAGGCCCTGCACTGACCCCAGTTAGGTTTGACTCAGTCCAGCAGGCCAGGGTCCCGGCCAAGTGGCCACAGAGGAGGGAATGATGTAGGCCGCCCTCCCTGAGCTCCTACAGCCCTGTGGGGCAGGGGGCTAGGGCGTCCCTTTCAGCACTAGGTTGGATGCAAGGCCCAACCTACAGCATAAAGCTTCCAGAAACTAATTCTCTTCATTTTTCAGTTCCTGTTGCAGACATTAAGGCCATTGTCACTGGGAAGGATTGTCCCCACATGAAAGAGAAAAGCGCTCTAAAACAGAACAAGGTGAGTGGAGAGGCGGCCCTGAGTTTGAGCTGCTGTCCCAGTGATCCTGGGTCGTCGGTGGTGGCTGCTTTCTGGATGCATGGCCTCCCATTCTCTCTCTCTTTAAACTGACCCTGAATGTTTCATTAAGAACAATCTGAACAGACAACAAAGTAGATAGAACCCTCTAGGCCTTGCCCAGCCTCATCCACCATGGCAATGTCCACATCCACTCGTCCCTCTTGGCTTACTACTTTGAAGAAACTCTCAAGTGTTATTTCATCTTACCTATAAACATTTAGATTGTATCTCTGAATTATAAGGACTCTATTTAACATAATCACATACCGTTTTCACATCCAAAAGGAAATAAAAAGTTGTTTATTTAGAATCAAATATTCCACTGATACTTGATTTTTCCACTGTCTTAAAAACATCCCAGTTTCTCTACATAAAAATACATAAATGTTTATAAGCGTTTGCACTCACATACAGACACACTCAAACCCAGTTTGTCTGCCAAATCAGGATCCAAATAGGGTCTACACATCGTGATGGGGCTTCCCTGGTGGCTCAGCAGTAAAGAACCTTCCTGCAGTGCAGGAGATGCAGAAGATGCGGGTCTGATCCCTGGATCTGGAAGATCCCCTGGAGGAGCAAGTGGCAACAAAGTCCAATATTCTTGCCTGGAAAATTCCATGGACAGAGGAGCCTGGTGGGCTACCATCCATGGGGTCGCGAAGAATAAGACACGACCGAGTGTGCGAGAGACAGAGACACACGTGATTTGTCTTTTAAGGGTTTTCTTCTTTAATTCTTTAAAAAGTGCTTTTAATTTATAGAATTTTACTTGTTTATTATTTATTTGTGGGATCTTAGTTCCCTGACCAGAGATTGAACCCAGGCCCTCAGCAGTGAAAACACAAGTGTCCTGACCACTGGACTGCCTGTTGGAGAATTCCCTCTTTTAATTTCTTAATTCATAAGTCCCCCTCCATCTTTTTCTCCCCCTCTCTTTGCAGTTCATTAGTTGAGGAAACCAGGTTGCTTGTTTGGTAGTTTTCCAGAGTCTAAAATCTGCTGATTGTCTCCCCGTGGTGTGGCTGAGTCCGCTCCTCTGCCCCAGATCTGTAATTGGTAGCGAGCCCTTGAGGCTTGATCCAGCCCAGGCCTGACCTTTGTTATTGTGGCCAGACTCCTTCCTAGATGGTATTACATTCTATCAAGAGGCACATAATGTCTGCTTGTCTCTGATGTTAGCAGACTCTGGACGCTCAGTGCCTTGTTTCATTAGTAAATTAAGGTTTGCAAACTAGTGATATTCCAATGTAGTCATCCCTTTTCACGTATTAACTGAACTACTTCTCTAAAGAGAAACTTGCCGTCATTGACTGGTTTCCCAGTCGTATGCTTTATATAAGAAGGGAGGATAAACACTTGATTCTTTCCTTTTATGTACCTACTTTTAAAACAAGGAGTTAGGTCTCTGGTATTGTCCAACAGTGACCTATTTTGTGCATACGTTTTTTTTTTTTTAGTATTATTATAAACTCATGGATTTAAGCCTGTTATATTTCTTTTATTACAGTCATGTTGTTGATGCTCAAGTTGTCCCATCTGTGGCCACAATTTCTTTTTGTTGTGGTGGGTTTTTTTTAACTGTTAAGACTTTCAGTTTAATTACCCATATATATATATTTGAGATAATACACAGTTGTGGATTCTGACATTCAAAGGTTCGGAGTATTGAGAGATGAGTTCTCTGTAACCTTATAGTATCGTCATATCCCAGGCATGACTTGGGTGGGGGTGGGCAAGTGAACGTTGGTGACTGCTGGCCTCATCTCCAGCCCCAGTTATGCATGAGCCCTAGGACCTTGATACCATCACATCTGAATCGGCACATTTGGTGATGGTGCCAAGTTGCTAGGACTCTGGCCAAGATTTCCGTGTGTAGAGCTCAGGCCATTCCATTGCTCCAGATAACTGGACCCCTTTCTCCTTTAGGAGGTGCTGGAGTTGGCTTTCTCCATCCTGTACGACCCCGATGAGACCTTAAACTTCATTGCACCTAATAAGTACGAGGTGAGTGGTGTGGCCCTGCCTTGGACAGCCGAGCCTTCTCTGTGACTCTGCAGCTGGAGGGGAGGAGTGGGCAGAACAGGCATGTCTTTCTAAAGGCATGCCAAAGATCTGCCATGCCAGGGGTCCTTCCAGCAGCACTAGGTAGTCTTAGAAGGACAGGGTCCATTAGGGGTAACTTACGTGCCTGGAACTAGGAAAAGTCTCCTTTTTGTAGTTTCTGCCTGGCCGGCCACCCACCTAAGAGAACCTGAAGGATCCTCCCTCCTTGGGTTTCTGGGGCACATGTAGTGGATTTGACCTGGGCTTTGAAGCCAGGTGGATCTGGCGCTCCTGACACGGGGCCTGCAGTTTCATCTGTAGCACCGGCAGATGCTAGATAGTAAAGAGCAACTGTGGTTAAGAGCACACATGTCTGGTGAGCTCTGGGAGCCACTGGAGGTGGGGCTTCTGAAGAAGAGACCCTAAGGCAGGGGGCATGAGCTGCCAGTGAAGTTTATTGGGAACAAATGAAGAACTTGCATGTAGGAGACAGGTGAGCAAAGGTATGAAAAAGGTGGAACAAGAGGAGTTAGGGAGGAATGGATTGAGAATTCTCTGTTGTTCCCTCTTATCCTGAAACCCTCATGTTCAGCTTTTCTAGTACTTATTGTTAACATTTATTGACTTTTTTTTAATTGACTTTTCTTGAAACAAAAGTTGATTTTTACCAGGATTCCTTTCCTGCCTTTTTCACTGAATATGTTTTTCCTCCCCACCATTACAGATTTGGGGGCAATCTCAGGTACTTGATGTCCCTCTTCTTAGATCCCGTTTTGCTATCTTCCTTAATAGTATTTTTTTTAATCACTCTTCATATTATCTTAGGGAGTTTAAATGTAAATCCCTTATAAAAATCAAAAGGTCTCTGGGCAGATGACTGATCACCTCCCAGCTTACCTTTGCGGTTGTCTCGGATCAGTGCTACCTGTTCTGTGGGGGCCCAAAGAGACTCTGTGAGCCCTCTCAGCAAAGGGACCTCAGCAGGCCCTCCTGCTGACCAGGGGCCCCCGGGTGACATTTGCAACTTGCCTCCCACAGTACTGCATCTGGATCGATGGCCTCAGCGCCCTCCTGGGGAAGGACATGTCCAGCGAGCTGACCAAGAGTGACCTAGACACCCTGCTGAGCATGGAGATGAAGCTGCGGCTGCTGGACCTGGAGAACATCCAGATCCCCGAGGCCCCGCCACCGGTACCCAAGGAGCCCAGCAGCTACGACTTCGTCTACCACTACGGCTGAGCCCGGAGCCGGAGCGNACCGGTACCCAAGGAGCCCAGCAGCTACGACTTCGTCTACCACTACGGCTGAGCCCGGAGCTGGAGCGGACGGTACCCCGCAAGGGACTTGGGGCCCAGGAGGAACACTCACAGTCTGGTGCCTTGTCTTTGCTTGTACAGAATCCATAGTGACCGTGGGGGCCAGTAAGTGCCAGTCACACCTCAGAGTCGGACCACCCTGAGCTTCCTCTCGGTCTCCATCCACGCCGAGTCGTGAAGGCAGGGTGCTCTGCCCTTGCCATCACCATGGAGCCTGGGGACGGGCCATGAGGGACGAACAGCAGACACCCTTGCCTTCCAGGCCAAGAAACTGCTCCTGGAGCGGGGTCAGCCACAGCCACTCACCTTTTTTTCCCTGAGCCTGCTCACCGGTCGCCTAGATACCCCAAGGGGGCAAGAGCTGGCCCAGGAAAGGCTGCCCACAGAGGACAGACGTGCTGGGCGTGTCCTCTCCAATGGCCTGGGCCTGTGTCTCAGATCCAAGTGGAAGCCTCGGCCTTTGCTCAGTCGATGCCTTGCCCTTGCTTTTGCCGTCTTCGTGAGGGCTCACCCGGCCTTGCCCGGGGCCGACGTGCTGCTGCTGCT
Source organism: Raphicerus campestris (assembly GCA_006410735.1). Lineage (NCBI taxonomy): Eukaryota > Metazoa > Chordata > Mammalia > Artiodactyla > Bovidae > Raphicerus > Raphicerus campestris. Next base: position 790,024 of record SJYW01022615.1, on the reverse strand, counting down.
GCTGCTGCTCTGGCCCCTCTGGTCTCCAGAGCCACTAGGTCCTCTTGCCCACGCGTTTGCCTGGGCAGAGGGTCATGTCTCCCGCAAGCTCGCAGTCTCTCATCCTGGCAAGTCAGAGACACGCAGGCCAAGTCCCTCCCTCTGCCGAGAGGAGGCCTGGGCCTAGACTGTGGTGCGGTCACTAGAGTCCACTCCTCTCCCCTCCACATTTATATCATGTCCTTGCTTGGGGAGAAAACTCCCACCTAACCTGAACAGCCGCCCTTCTGGTTTGCGCTCCTTTGGCCTTCCGGACCTCTGGAGATTTGCCTTCCCTGCCCCTCCTCCCCCAGCGCTGTGGTCTCTGCCATTGGCCACGATTTCAGGGAGCTGGCCGGGGCCCGCAGAGGCCCCTGCTGTGCCCATGAGGCTTCCCTGGTGCTGCAGCACTCGTAAACCACACGCACGGGCACCGTGGCATTCGGTATTGATAGCCTAGCATGGTGGGGACTGCCCAATGAGAGTGTACTGTATATTTTCTTTACTATAGGCCATACTTCTACAGACATGTATATATATTTATATAAGATCTACCTATCCTAGGGTGGAATGTTGGAGGGAAGATAAAATGGGAGGCCAAAAGAACAAAACAAACCAAAAGTCAACACTTGCAGTTGCAAGCCAAGATTGTAACCTGAGAGCGGCCAGGCGCCTCCTGTCAGTAACCGTGTTTTCAATAAATACTCTTTCATGTACACACCAGTTCCCATTAACAGCTGTTTCTCTGTACTTGCTCCCTGCCCCGGGGAGCTTTCACCTTGACAAGCCTTTATTTCATTGTGTCTGGGAGACGCTGGAGAGCTCCAGCCGGAGCCCTCAGCCACCTTCCTAGAGCCGCTGCCTCCTCTTCAGCCACTCTGCCCCACCACACGCAGGACTGCACACACACATACACACACACACACAGACCTGCCTGCTAGCTAAGGACGCTCACAGACTCTCCCAGCAGGACAAAGTGCTTTCTGCTCAGGCCTGCCAGGTGCAGCAGGAAAGGCATCCTGTACACCCCTGAGGACATGACCTCCCTCTTCTCCCTGCCAGGGAGGGACACAGCCAAGAAACAGCTCAAGTACTTGCGCCTTACAAGGAAGACATGTTCTTCACACTGAGTGTTGCCGGTGCTCAGCGCCCAGCCTGCCAGCTGCTGTTCCACACTGTCCTCCAAACCTCAGCCTTGGTAGCCTGGAGGCTTGAATGAGGGCCGTGATGAAACAGATACTTCATCTTGCTTCTGTGGAAGAAGTGGGTGAGGACAAGTCCTTTCAAAAGGCACAGAAAGTGTATGCAGCCTTGACTGAATAAAGCCAAGAGCCTCGGTGCCATTATAGATGTTGGTATAAGTGCTGAATGAACGAATGCCTGGTGATGCCAGCTGGCGGGGGCAGGGCAGCAGTGGTTTGCATAAACTGCTTACACTTGTCTTGAGCCTTCTGTTCAGAGAGGCCAAGGAGCCCAGCTGGGTCACTTGTAAGGACTCCTGTTTGCAGCCAGTCTGAGCCATCCAGGAGTGGCTGGAGAGGGAGAGCAAAAAGTTCCTAACTGAACCGCACTGAACCGCACTGTGTACCCTAGCTGGTTCTGGCCTCCAAATGATCCTCTCTCAGCGTGGTCTTAACGCTTTTCCTGAATCCTGAAGAGTGGGTAAGATCTCAACTCATCAGTTGGCATTTTGGGGCCTACAGCAATCGGCCTTTTGCCTACTTTTCTAATGCATAGTTTTATGTCAACTTCTTGTAAACAAATGGGCTCCAAGCTAGACTCCAGCCTTCTCCTCGCCTTCTTATTTCTCCTGCCTGGGATGTTCTTGCTTATTCAACTTCCTGAAGTTGAGACCATGCTCATAAAATTTTTAGGCACTCAAAATGTTTCACCATTGTTTACTATTTATTCCCTCCCAAGATGGGAATACCAGACCACTGGACCTGTTTCTTGAGAAACATATGCAGGTCAGGAAGCAACAGAACTGGACATGGAACAACAGACTGATTCCAAATAGTAAAAGGAGTACATCAAGGCTGTATATTGTCACCCTGCTTATTTAACTTATATGCAGAATACATCATGAGAAACACTGAGCTGGAAGAAGCACAAGCTGAAATCAGATTGCTGGGAGAAATATCAATAACCTTAGATATGCAGATGATACCACCCTATGGCAGAAAGTGAAGAGGAACTAAAAAGCCTCTTGATGAAAGTGGAGAGTGAAAAAGTTGGCTTAAAGCTCAACATTCAGAAAATGAAGATCATGGCATCTGGTTTCATCACTTCATGGAAAATACATAGGGAAACAGTGTCAGACTTTATTTTTGGGGGGCTCCAAAATCACTGCAGATGGTGACTGCAGCCATGAAATTAAAAGACGCTTACTCCTTGGAAGAAAAGTTATGACCAACCTAGATAGTATATTCAAAAGCAGAGACATTACTTTGCCAACAAAGGTCTGTCTAGTCAAGGCTATGGTTTAACCAGTAGTCATGTATGGATGTGAAACTTGGACTGTGAAGAAAGCTAAGCGCCGAAGAATTAATGCTTTTGAACTGTGGTGTTGGAGAAGACTCTTGAGAGTCCCTTGGACTGCGAGGAGATCCAACCAGTCCATTCTGAAGGAGATCAGCCCTGGGATTTCTTTGGAAGGAATGATGCTAAAGCTGAAACTCCAGTACTTTGGCCACCTCATGAGAAGAGTTGACTCATTGGAAAAGACTGATGCTGGGAGGGATTGGGGGCAGGAGGAGAAGGGGAAGACAGAGGATGAGATGGCTGGATGGCATCACTGACTCGATGGACGTGAGTCTGAGTGAACTTCAGGAATTGGTGATGGACAGGGAGGCTTGGTGTGCTGCGATTCATGGGGTCGCAAAGAGTCGGACACGACTGAGCGACTGAACTGATGCCTCCGGTATCACTCCCTAGCTGGCTTGAGCTCCCATAGGAAAAAGCCCAGGAGAGATCCAAGCGTTTCCATGGTTGCCCAGCACTGGGTTGGAATAGGTAAATACTTAAATTTATGAGTAGGTGACCTTTTCCTGGCTGCCAGCGGTGCGCAGGGCTCTTGCAGCAGGCACCTTGGTTGACCAGGACATCGGTTGACAACAGGAGACGCAACCAAGGGGGATGCTCAGGCCGGGTTCCAGGGAAGCCAGGGCGCGCAGGACGCGATTTCGCAGACCGCACGGGAGGACCAGCCCCCCGCCACCCCCCTCCCGCCCCGGACACGCTCC
>SJYW01022615.1:762202-786638 GCA_006410735.1 Raphicerus campestris | reverse complement strand
GCCTCTGTATCGCGGTCATGGAGGGAAGGGCCCGGGCCTCCGCGCTCTCTCTCTCGGCGGCGGGACCCCGGCGGGCATCGCGTGGACCCGGCCCTGCACTTGGAGAGGCCGCATCCCGCCGTGGGGTGGGAGTCGGGGGTGGATGGTAAACACGTGGACAAACAAGGAAACGTCAGGTAGTGGGAGGTGCCACCAGGATTAGACGCCCCCCTCCCCACACCTCTACCCGCCCCAGGCCCCAAGATGTTCAGCCAGGATCTGCGACCGCGAATACAAAGGACACAGGCCTGATGTGTTGGACAAATGGCCAGGGGCCAGCGTGGCTGGTGGGGGGTGGGAAGAAGAAGATGAGGTTGCAGAAGCTGGCAGAGGCCGGAGGCTGGGAGGCCTTCCCCTCAGGAATGCTGAGGAGTTGGGATTAACCCTGTGAGGACCTGGTCTGCTTTCTGTGCTCAGGCCACCTCTGCGGCTGGATGGCTGCCTCCAGGCTGTAGGAGGAATTGGAAGCAGGGACACCAGTGAGGGGCCTCGTTAACTTTCGAAAAGGTGCTCCCTGTGGGCTGGGGTCCTCATGGGGACTTCCCAAAGGTGGCCGGCCTGGGCTGGCTCCTTGAAAGAAGGGCAGGATTTGAACAGTGGAGGGAGCACGTACATGGCAGTGTTGGAGCCTGTTGGAGCCAGAACCACTCCAGAAGCCAGAAGGTGTAAGAAGTCAATTCCCAGCCGGGTGCTGACCATCCTGGTGTGGGAGCCCAGGGCAAACCATGGAGAGGGAGTGCCAAGAGATAGCTCACCTAGTGCCAACAGGCCCTGCAGTTGCCCGTGGGATTTAGCAGTCAGTCTCAAGGAGGAGCGGTTCCCACCCCCCACCCCTGGGTTAACAGTTGGCAACATCCGGAGACATTTTTGGTGTCCCAACTTGCGGGGAAGGGATGCTCCAGGCCCCTAGTGCACAACGACCAGGGATGCAGCTAAACATCCTCCTGTACACAGACAGGGCTTCTCCCAAGCAAAGAATTATCTATCCCCAAATAGTACTAGTGCCACGGTTGGGAAGCCTTGGTATAGAGGAAGGAACATGGGCCTGGAGTTTTGTCAGAGGTGGGTTTGGTGCCCACATGCTCCACTCTGGCCACGTGAAGGAGTCTGACATGGGGAGCACAGGTTTCCAGAATTTCCCAAAGAGAACCACAGCCTCTGATGTCCTTCGGGCCAGGCCTTGCGCCAGCTCCCACAATGGGGAGGGGACACGGTAAGCCAGGCTCCAGAGCACAGAACTGAGTGCTTTCCTTTTAGAAAGGACTGGGGGTGGGGGAGGTAAGATATGTTTGGAAGGCTTCCAGAAGGAGGTGGCATTTCAGCAGGGAGGAGCGTGGGGAAGGAGAGGCACACAGATGGGGCTGCAGGTGGGTCACACTCGACCCGGGTCTGCCTGGTCTTCCTCCAACCCCAGCCTGCACGCTCTGGATGCTCATTAGGCTTGGCTGGATTGATAAGGAGGCAGGGCTTGGTTTCATTGGTTTTCTTTGGCTGAGACTTGAAGGCAGGCACTGCCTCTTTGAAAGTAGTTGTTAGAGGCTAAGGCGCAGGAGGCATTAGTTTCCCGGTTTATTTTCAGTGCCTCGAAGACCAGATCATCCCCTGAAAAGCACGTGCCCTCTCTCACCGAACCGCATAGGGAACACAGGGTGCCAGGTGGCTGTAAGCTGTCGTGAACACCACGCCTCCCGTGTGCCTGGGGCTCACTGCCCGACGACGGGGCACACAGCCAGCTCTCACAGCCTGGCACACGTGTGATGTCGGAGGACTAGGAGAGCAGCTGTGTCTCGGGGGCCCTGTGGAGGCAGTGCTCCCCCAGGAGGAGCCATCCGAGCTGATGATCAGTAGAACCTGCCGAGGAGGGAATGCAGAGCGTTCGGCTCCCTGCGGCAGCAGGGAAGAGCTGGATGTGCCTAGGGAAAAGCAGGCCCTGGGCGAGACAGGGCACCGAGAGCCCAGCCACAGGGCAGGCCTCCTTAGCCAGGGGAGGGTCTTGGTCTTGCTGTAGGAGCCCTGGCAGCTGCTAAAGGGCCGCAGCTGCTCTGACATGATCACATTTGCATTTTTAAAAGGTCACTTTGGTGTGAATTCATGGAGAAGAGCTCGAGGTGACAGGGAAGTGAGGGGACAGGTTGCGGGGAGTCCTGTGGCCTGGTCACCCCTGCTCCCTGCAGGCCAGGCCCGGGGTGGCTGCGTTGAGTCCCCGCCCCCTGCCCCAGCCGACCAGCGCGGCCCTTTTCCTCCTTCTANCGTGTCTCGGGGGCCCTGTGGAGGCAGTGCTCCCCCAGGAGGAGCCATCCGAGCTGATGATCAGTAGAACCTGCCGAGGAGGGAATGCAGAGCGTTCGGCTCCCTGCGGCAGCAGGGAAGAGCTGGATGTGCCTAGGGAAAAGCAGGCCCTGGGCGAGACAGGGCACCGAGAGCCCAGCCACAGGGCAGGCCTCCTTAGCCAGGGGAGGGTCTTGGTCTTGCTGTAGGAGCCCTGGCAGCTGCTAAAGGGCCGCAGCTGCTCTGACATGATCACATTTGCATTTTTAAAAGGTCACTTTGGTGTGAATTCATGGAGAAGAGCTCGAGGTGACAGGGAAGTGAGGGGACAGGTTGCGGGGAGTCCCGTGGCCTGGTCACCCCTGCTCCCTGCAGGCCAGGCCCGGGGTGGCTGCGTTGAGTCCCCGCCCCCTGCCCCAGCCGACCAGCGCGGCCCTTTTCCTCCTTCTAGTCTCAGCCCTGGGGTCCAGTGAATTGCGTCCACCGTTGATCATGGAGAGGGTCGGCTCAGGCCACCAGCCCCGAAGGTGAGGACGGCACCTGCGGCTCCCTGGACGATTCCAAAGCATGGAAGCAGCAGCCCGGAGGCGTGCTTGCTGAAAGTCGCAGGCCCAGCCCGACCGGCCCTTCCCGCGGGCCGTCTTCCTGAGAGGTGGTTGCTGCCCGCCCCGGCCAGTGTCTGCGGATGGGGCGGTGCGCCCCCGATGTGGCCTTTGTGTGGAGGGCGGCGCTGACCCTGGGGCTCGTGCTCCTCTACTACTGCTTCTCCATCGGCATCACCTTCTACAACAAGTGGCTGACCAAGGTGCGTGGGGGCCGCGGCGCCCCCTAAGATTTAGCAGCGGGGAGGCACGGGCTTCAGCCAGCCAAGCTGGGAGCCAGTCCACACCAGTGGTGGGACGGGGCCTCGCCGGGGAGTCCCCTGAAATATCGGGATGGAGGGGCATCGGGAAAGGGGGAGACTGGGGAGTGAGCCAGGGCAAACGTGGGGGGTCAGAGGGCCCCTCAAACACTGCAGAGGCCCCTGAACCCGCAGCCAGGCCAGCAGGGGTGGGGGCCGCCAGGGGCCGGGGGCGGGCGGTCACGGAGGCGCTCCGCTCTCTGCTTGGGCTCCCCAGAGCTTCCACTTCCCCCTCTTCATGACGATGCTGCACTTGGCTGTGATCTTCCTGTTCTCCGCCCTGTCCAGGGCGCTGGTTCAGTGCTCCAGCCACAGGGCCCGTGTGGTGCTGAGCTGGCCCGACTACCTCAGAAGAGTGGCTCCCACCGGTAGGTGCCTGCCTGTGGGCCGGAGGGAGGGGCCAGCTCAGAGGGGAAGGAAGGCATGAAGCTGAGCCCGCGGGTCGCTCGTCACCGCGTCCTCCCCACCCCCACTGCTGCCTCATGGGGGGCAGGCAGGGATGGGGGAGGTGCGGTGGCTGGACCTTCCCACACTCTTGAGCACATGCATCACGGCCTGGAGACAGTGGTCAGAGGACACATCACAGCCGGCCCTGAGACGGGCGCAGGAGCCCACGGACCCCAGGGGAGGGACTAGCTGGTGGCCGTGCGGGAGGGCTTCCAGGAGCATGGGCTGTGGGCTGAGACCTGGGGGGGCGTGGGTCCCCTCGGAAGGGAGGCCCCCGTGTCTCCGGGAGAGGCTTGGTGCGTGGGCAGATCTGCCAGGGAACTGAAAGTGTCTCCGGAAGCTGAGCACTCAGCTGTCGGGAGAGGAAGCAGAACTGAGAAGGCAGCTGGCTCAGATACTGGAGGACCAAGTCCTGGTGGGAGCAGGGGGTTGGTGGAGGACAGCGTGTTTCATCCCGAGGGAGGCAGGAGCCAGTCTGCAGAGTTTCCGGTGGGGGGGTCCTCAGGATCAAGTGGACACCCCTCCCTCATGAAGTGGGGGGTCGCGGCATTCATAATATCCAACAAATGGGAAGCAGTTAGACAGTGGACTGTCCCTAATGTTGCAGCCCCCTCTGCTTTAGGGGCGTGGGGCCAGGAGTTAACCCTTCAGCTGCTGGGTGGAAAAGAAAGCTCCAGGAGGGCTCCTACCTGGGCGGGGTGTCCCACGGATGCCCCATGTCTCCGCAGCACTGGCTACGGCGCTGGATGTGGGCTTGTCCAACTGGAGCTTCCTCTACATCACCGTCTCACTGTGAGTACTGGGCCCTCTGGCCATCTGTCCAGAGGCTGGGGCAGGGGGCTGCACCTCCCTGCCAGGTCCCTGCCAGACAGTGGGGAAGGGGGCTCGGAGGGCAGAGGGAGCAGCAATTGCTTATCTCAGGTTCTGCGCTTCAGCGAGCCGTGTGTGGCCGCCCCTTCTTTTTCCATTTCTCTCTTCCCTCCTTAATCCTGATCTCCACTGAAGAGCATGTAAATCACAGGACTCGGGAAGCTCAGTTTTTTTATTTTCTGGTGATAATCAGAGGTCTCCGAGTCAGAGATTCCTTCCGATTAAAGGTCTCGTGTCAACCCAGACGACTCGGCTTCCCTCTTTTGGTCTTTTGTATTGCGTGGGGCCTGCGGCCCTCAGGTAGGTCAGGGGTCTCCCCTGGCCTCCCACCCCCTGGTGGCGCCGCGTGGGCTCCTTTCCTGGCAGTAAGTCTGTGTCGCCGGCTCCAACAGCGCGTCACAGGGACGTTTCCCTTGCAGGTACACGATGACCAAGTCCTCAGCCGTCCTCTTCATCCTCATCTTCTCTCTGATTTTCAAGCTGGAGGAGCTGGTGAGGCCCCAGCTTTCCTCGCTTCCCGCCCGCCCCCACCGATGCTAAGAACAGAAAGCGGGAGCCGCTCACTGGCTTCCCTGCCCGTGACCAAGGAGGCAGGCCCAGCTCAGTGGCGCCCCGTCCCTGGGGACAGGCCCAGGGAGCTGCTGGAGAAGAATCAGGGACCGGTGTGGCAGGCGCAGTGGCCGCGGGAGATGAGGTTCAAGGACGTGGGGCTGGGGCAGTGGTCCGGGGGGGGGGTCCCTGTTGTGCAGCTGGGGCCCTTCATGTGCTGGGTCCCGGGGGAAGGTGGGGCCACGTGGGGACCTAGGGCCACTGTAGGATAGCATGCCTGCCATGTTTCAGGGTCTGGGGTCCATGCCAACCGGGTGTCAGCCCTGGTAACATCGAAGGGAAGGGACCAGCCAGGACCCCAGGGTGGGGCAGGTAGGAGGTCTTGCCCCAGGGGCAGCTGAGATAGTCACCGACCCCCAGTCTCCCAGGCGTGATGAACTCAAGACCCCCGAGTTGATTGCAGCTGCTCCCCCCGCCCTGTCCTTTCAGCGCGCGGCGCTAGTCCTGGTGGTCCTCCTCATCGCCGGGGGCCTCTTCATGTTCACCTACAAGTCGACGCAGTTCAACATCGAGGGCTTCGCCTTGGTGCTGGGTGCCTCGTTCATCGGCGGCATTCGCTGGACCCTCACCCAGATGCTCCTGCAGAAGGCAGAACTTGGTGGGCTCGGGGCACCAGGCAGGATGGAGGCGGGCAGGGTGCAGGCTGGCCAGGCCGGGCACGACGGCTCACACAAGTCATTTGTGCAGGACTCCAGAATCCCATCGACACCATGTTCCACTTGCAGCCACTCATGTTCCTGGGGCTCTTCCCTCTCTTTGCCGTGTTTGAAGGTACGTGGGGTCATCCACCTCGGGATGACCTACAGCGGCCCACAGAGTTCTGATCTCTGCTCAAGCCCAGCACTGTGGTAGCTACGGAGGTTCCAGAGATTAGTGATGGTGGTCCCGACCTTAGCAGTGCCTGGTTTGGGGGCTGGACAGACACTTAAACCAAGGGGCTAGAATCTCACAGGATAAATGCTACTGAGAAGTCACATGTAAAACACACCAGGCGGTAATGATGATAAATGCACACAGTGCTAAAGGTATACCAGGGCTGTTCTGATTGTTCCAAACATATTAACTCATTTAATACTCCCCCAAAACCCCATGTGCCAGTACTAGGACTGCCTCATCTTGCAGATAAAAGAAACTACGGCAGAGAGAAGTCAAAATAGCCTTGCTCAAGGTCCCTTGCTCAAAGTCCCATAGCTCATGTACAAGCCGGCCCCTCTCAACCGTGATGCCCTCTTTCTCTTAGTTGGAGTAGGGTCATGAATGTCCAGATTGGTGGGCCAGAAAGGCAAGTTGAGGCTTCCCAGACAGTGCATTTTTGGAGAATGAATGGGATTTTGACCGCCTGATGAGGGCAGGCGCCCCAGGAAGTGGGAACAGGAAGTTCAGACGTGGATAGGTGTGTGGGATTGGCCTTGGCTGTTTCTCTGTCAAGGAGCGGGGAGTGAGGAAGGGGCGTGTGGGCAGTTCCTTCCCCCCTCCCCCCATTACCTCCCAGGGAAGAGTCAGAAGGATGTGTCTAGCCTGGGCCAGGGGCAGGGGGCCGGGGGCCACCATGTTCCTCTCCCTGACGTTTTGGAATTGGTCTTCGTCCTCTGTCTGTTAATCCTTCCTCCCAGAGTCCCTTCTGTCCTCAGGGTCATTACAGAGAATTCTGTCCCACATGCATTTAAGTTTCAAGCAGTGAAGCGTCTCAAACCTCTCGGAGAAGATTATTCTGCAGCTCCGTTGTCCAGGAAACTTGTGTTCCGCAGCCTCTTTTTTTTTCCCCCCTATTTTAAAATCTCTCTCCATCGCCTCCTTGTGCCCCTCACCAAGTGCCACATTCTCCCTCCCTTCCCGAATGTTTACACCATTTCCCCATCTCTGCAAACTCTCACCCGAGAGCCCCTGGTAGTCATCACGTAGCAAAGCTGCATGGATTTAGCTTCTTTAATCTTTTCTGGTAAATTAATCCCCCAAGCGCCTTCATTACTTATGTTGCTCTTCCCCAAATTCCCTTCAATTTGCCGACGCCTTTGCAGTGCTGCCGAGCCCAGCACCAGACAAGATGTCCTGCCTGAGAAGGCTACGTGCCCGGGGGACTCCAACATTCTGCTTCTCCTTGGTGCTTTCCTCCAAAAGCCTCCTCAGCCAGCCTCCCACTCCCACGAGTGTCCATTTGCTGAGTCTAGGGCTCACCTTCCCACCGGCTTCTATCCCCAGGAGCCTTTCCTGTTCTCTCAGATGGGCAGTGTTGGAGACCCAAGGGTCCTCTGAAAGTCTGGGCACAGCTTGGTGTGTGGAGGCCTGTGTGGTTATCTCTGGAACAGGGGCCGTGGGTTTGTTGTCTCTTTGAACGCGTGTATGTTTACTTTTTGAGAACTGTTCATCAAACTACACTGTCCAGCCGAGTCCCTTTTGTTTTGTCAGTGGGGAGACGGTGGTCCAGAAAAGGGCACATGTCTCGGCCACACCCCACAGCTCTGTAGTTAGATGGAGGAGGTTTGTGTGGATGGAGTTTTGTCCCTGGACCCACCTGGAGTGAAAGGCCTCCTCCAGTGGCCTAGGGCACTGACAGTCCTCGTGTAGCAGGTGCCCCATCTTCTTTGGGCCATGCGGTCTCACAGCTGCCAAGCCCACAGGAAGTCACAGCCCTCCCCGCCGCCTCCCCAAAGACGGGTGGTACACAGGATGTGAAGGAGCAAGGTGCTTCCACCCGCTGCCCGCTGTGTGCCAGACCCCCGTTCTAGTCCAGAGGCTCAGAAGCCTCCATCAGTCCCTGTTAGGATCCTTGGCTTGTATCACCCCCGGGCTCCCTGGCAGCCGGCCCTGCTTCCTGGTTTCCCCAAGTCCCCGGCCATCTGCCTGAGATTCTCTGATGCCTCCTGTCCCAGGACTGGGGGCCTCAGACAGGCAGTGGGTGCAGGGAGGGTGGGGTGCAGCCGTGGCAAATCACACCCGACGGCTGGGTGGGGTGAGGCCATCCAGCCAGGCACACCCAGGACGTGGCCCCCCGCTCTCTCCCCCCGTTGCTTCCAGGTCTCCATTTGTCCACATCTGAGAAAATCTTCCGTTTCCAGGACACAGGGCTGCTCCTGCGGGTGCTTGGGAGCCTCTTCCTTGGCGGGATTCTCGCCTTTGGTTTGGGCTTCTCTGAGTTCCTCCTGGTCTCCAGGACCTCCAGCCTCACTCTCTCCATTGCCGGCATTTTTAAGGTACAGTCTTAGAGGTGACCCCAGTCCTGTCTTAGAGGGGAGCCCCTCTCCAGCGGGTGTCCCAGCTCCTGCTTCCCATAGCCCTGCGGGGAAGAGATGGAAGTGCCTGTCTCACCTGGCAGGCCGTCCATCATCACCGTGGCCCGGAGCGGGTGGAGGCGGGGAGGGGGAGACAGCCCTGCTTCACAGATGGGGAAACAGACTTGAAGAGCTGCCCTTACCCAGGGATATACAGCTAGCAGGTAGCCAAGCTGACTCCACTAGGCCTGGGACATGTTTACATCTTACCAAGAAAGCCAATTCTGGTCATTAGGCGGCAGCCTGGAGTCAGGATTGAGAAGCCCCCAGTCACACTCATCAGCGCAGGGTCCAGGGCTTGGCAGTGATTGATTGGCAGTGTCTGCCAGGAGCACAGTGAGGGATGGTTCTATCACGAGGGCCCCGCGGCTGCTGACCCTGCCTTTACCGCTCTCTGGGAGCCCCTAGCCGTCTCCTTGCGTCTCCTCTCCCCTTCCTCCCTCCATCATCACGCACTGCTTCCTGCTCAGGGCAGTGGACAGGCAGGTCCTGATCCTGGAGCAGTGTTCCCCGAAACCAGCAGCATAGGGCTCCCTGAGGGTCTCACCCGCCCAGTGATGACACGTGAGCCGTGTTTCTCAGAATGTCATCTGATCAGCCCCCTTTGCAGCCAGTGCTTACGAAGAACCCTGTGACCACTGGGTCCTGTAGAGCCCAGTGTGACTGTACCCCACCCCCGCCCCACGGCACCAGAGGCGCTCCGTGCACAGGTGCTTCTGGAAGGGCAGCTGTCCTTCCTGCCTGTGGACGTGGCCACAGACTTGCTACCCTGTGTCCCCAGCCTGGATTCTGTCTGCCTCTTCCAGTCCGGACAGAATTCTATGAAAAGCACCTCCCCTCTGTCCACAGTAACACAGAGCCGGGGAGGCCTCAGGCTGGTCCCTGAACTCAGGGAGGCTTCCCGTTTTGCATTGCAAGGAGTTTGGGCAGGTCTGCCTCTTTCCTGCAGTGTGACAGCGCCCCCGGGCCCCACCTTCCTTGCCAAGGAGCGACCCCTCCACCCCGCCCCGGCCCTGAGCACGCCCCCTCCCTGCTTCTCTTCCCGCAGGAAGTCTGCACTTTGCTGTTGGCAGCGCATCTGCTGGGTGACCAGATCAGCCTCCTGAACTGGCTGGGCTTTGCCCTCTGCCTCTCGGGAATATCTCTGCACATCGCCCTCAAAGCCCTGCATGCCAGAGGTACCCAGAGCCCCCTTTCGGAAGCCTGTCTCCTGGTGACCCTCTCCTCCTGGATCTCCCCTCCGCCCATCCCTGCCAGGAGGAGGCAGGTGGCTCTCGACTCCCCAAGCCATTTGCAGTCTGGTCTGCTCAGTTCAGCTGCCCCTGCCCTGCCTTTTCCTCTAATTCAGGGAGTTCGCCTGGTGATTTGGCCTCCTCCACTCCTCCAAGAAGTTGCAGGGTCATCTCCAGGGAGTGGGCGGGGGCCTGGGTCCCTTGGCACGCTCTCTTGTCAGGCCGGGGCAGGCAGACCCTTGCTGGGTGTGTAATGCTGCTGTCTCTGTCCCCAGGTGACAGCGCCCCTAAGCCCCTGAAGGGGCTGGACTCCAACCCCGACCTGGAGCTGCTGCTCCGGAGCAGCCAGCCAGAGGATGAGGACAACGAGGAGGAGGAATACTTCGTGGCCCAGGGGCAGCAGTGAGCAGCTGGGGGACCAGTCAGCAGCTTGGGGACCCGAGTGGTTCTTCCCAGCCGCCGGGCAGCAGTGGGCCCAGCATCTCTCGGGCCAGGCCTTGGAGGGCATGCAACCAGTGCTGGGGCCAGGGCAGAGAGCTGGTGTGCTGGGTGGGCGCCAGGCCAGCCTCAGGCCTGGCCAGAGCGGGGACCCAGCAGCGCTGGTGTCGCAGCAGGAGCAGGGAGTGGGCTGTTGAAGCCGCTCCCCAGGCTCTCAGAGCCGGGATGGTGATTTTAGAGAGAAGACAGGTTTCCGGGGGACTGGGCTTGGACTGCACTGCAGTTAGGGACGGGAGGTGGGGATGCTGGGGCCCCCGTCACCTGGAGACTGTCCTTTCTCCGCAAGCAGACCTATTTATAGCTTGGAAATAAACCGTTTCCGGTCCACTGGCCACCTTGTGTTGCCTGGAGGTGTGGGGCCGGGGGGACGGTGAGGGGGCCAGCCTCCCCCCTTCCTCCTCCTTCAGCGGACTCACCCGTGTCTCTTGTCTCCCGTCAGAGCGCCAGGGCCCTCCCTTGGGGCCCCGCCACACCTGCAGGCAGCGAAGAACAGGTACTGAGTTTCATATTCTGGGGACTCTAGTGTTTTCACAGCCTGATTTGAATATTGACTCTCGTCATTCACTGTGTGACCTTAAGCAAATTACCTAACCTCTCTGAACCGCATTCTTTTCATCTGTGGAATGGGGATATGGTTATCTCAGAGGTGTTCTGAGGACTGTGTCAATGTTGATAGCAGATCAAACGTTACTTTCGCATATATTCTGAAAGTCCTTTGACAACCCTGGAGCCAAGACCCTAAGTGAACAGGCATGCTAACGTTCACGGCCCGCTCTGTGTGTCTACATGTGTGTCTGTGGGACACATGTGGAGGGGTTATGGGCCTCTGGGACCTGGGCCTTCCGCCCACCTGCCCACTAGTCTGCAGTCTTCATTATAAAATGGAGAGAGAGGAGATGAGATGCCCTCTCTATGCGGCTGCCCTGCCTGGGAGCGGGCAGGCAGGTGGTCCTTCTGGGCCCCAGTGCGCCCAGCACTCACAGCAGGTGGCGCCACCGCACCAGGCTTTGGCTCTAGAAACCGCCCGTCGCTGGGCACCGGCCACCGACCACCGGCCAAATCCAGGCAGAGTCCTGGGAGCAGGCCCTGCCCTGGTCCCTCCAGGTAGAGGGACTTGCTACCAGTTGGTTTAATCAGATCAGAGCCAGAACAGCCCAGCCCATCAAGCCCAGGAGAACGTTAATATTTTAGAAACAGGTCGACAGACTTTCTCCGTGAAGGACCAGATAGTAAATATTTTCCATTCGGGGGCCATACGGTCCCTGTGGCAGCTCCTCAGGTCTGCCTTTGTGGCAGAGAAACAGCCACAGGCAGAGATACAGAAGCGAAAGGGCAGGGCCATGTTCCAGGGAACACTTCCTGCAAAACCAGGATTCCACCTGCAGGCTGGAGTTTGCCAAGCCCTGCTGTAGAAGAAGCCTTAAGAATGATTTTGAGTCCCATTCTCAGTCTTAAGACTAGGAAAACTGAGGCTCAGGAGGGGGCAATGAGTAGCCTGAAGCCCCGAGAACTTCTGGGCCCAGGAGGAATTAGAATCGAGGTCTCCTGCTGCCGGCTCAGCTTCNTTTTTTTTTTTCCCCCCTATTTTAAAATCTCTCTCCATCGCCTCCTTGTGCCCCTCACCAAGTGCCACATTCTCCCTCCCTTCCCGAATGTTTACACCATTTCCCCATCTCTGCAAACTCTCACCCGAGAGCCCCTGGTAGTCATCACGTAGCAAAGCTGCATGGATTTAGCTTCTTTAATCTTTTCTGGTAAATTAATCCCCCAAGCGCCTTCATTACTTATGTTGCTCTTCCCCAAATTCCCTTCAATTTGCCGACGCCTTTGCAGTGCTGCCGAGCCCAGCACCAGACAAGATGTCCTGCCTGAGAAGGCTACGTGCCCGGGGGACTCCGACATTCTGCTTCTCCTTGGTGCTTTCCTCCAAAAGCCTCCTCAGCCAGCCTCCCACTCCCACGAGTGTCCATTTGCTGAGTCTAGGGCTCACCTTCCCACTGGCTTCTATCCCCGGGAGCCTTTCCTGTTCTCTCAGATGGGCAGTGTTGGAGACCCAAGGGTCCTCTGAAAGTCTGGGCACAGCTTGGTGTGTGGAGGCCTGTGTGGTTATCTCTGGAACAGGGGCCGTGGGTTTGTTGTCTCTTTGAACGCGTGTATGTTTACTTTTTGAGAACTGTTCATCAAACTACACTGTCCAGCCGAGTCCCTTTTGTTTTGTCAGTGGGGAGACGGTGGTCCAGAAAAGGGCACATGTCTCGGCCACACCCCACAGCTCTGTAGTTAGATGGAGGAGGTTTGTGTGGATGGAGTTTTGTCCCTGGACCCACCTGGAGTGAAAGGCCTCCTCCAGTGGCCTAGGGCACTGACAGTCCTCGTGTAGCAGGTGCCCCATCTTCTTTGGGCCATGCGGTCTCACAGCTGCCAAGCCCACAGGAAGTCACAGCCCTCCCCGCCGCCTCCCCAAAGACGGGTGGTACACAGGATGTGAAGGAGCAAGGTGCTTCCACCCGCTGCCCGCTGTGTGCCAGACCCCCGTTCTAGTCCAGAGGCTCAGAAGCCTCCATCAGTCCCTGTTAGGATCCTTGGCTTGTATCACCCCCGGGCTCCCTGGCAGCCGGCCCTGCTTCCTGGTTTCCCCAAGTCCCCGGCCATCTGCCTGAGATTCTCTGATGCCTCCTGTCCCAGGACTGGGGGCCTCAGACAGGCAGTGGGTGCAGGGAGGGTGGGGTGCAGCCGTGGCAAATCACACCCGACGGCTGGGTGGGGTGAGGCCATCCAGCCAGGCACACCCAGGACGTGGCCCCCCGCTCTCTCCCCCCGTTGCTTCCAGGTCTCCATTTGTCCACATCTGAGAAAATCTTCCGTTTCCAGGACACAGGGCTGCTCCTGCGGGTGCTTGGGAGCCTCTTCCTTGGCGGGATTCTCGCCTTTGGTTTGGGCTTCTCTGAGTTCCTCCTGGTCTCCAGGACCTCCAGCCTCACTCTCTCCATTGCCGGCATTTTTAAGGTACAGTCTTAGAGGTGACCCCAGTCCTGTCTTAGAGGGGAGCCCCTCTCCAGCGGGTGTCCCAGCTCCTGCTTCCCATAGCCCTGCGGGGAAGAGATGGAAGTGCCTGTCTCACCTGGCAGGCCGTCCATCATCACCGTGGCCCGGAGCGGGTGGAGGCGGGGAGGGGGAGACAGCCCTGCTTCACAGATGGGGAAACAGACTTGAAGAGCTGCCCTTACCCAGGGATATACAGCTAGCAGGTAGCCAAGCTGACTCCACTAGGCCTGGGACATGTTTACATCTTACCAAGAAAGCCAATTCTGGTCATTAGGCGGCAGCCTGGAGTCAGGATTGAGAAGCCCCCAGTCACACTCATCAGCGCAGGGTCCAGGGCTTGGCAGTGATTGATTGGCAGTGTCTGCCAGGAGCACAGTGAGGGATGGTTCTATCACGAGGGCCCCGCGGCTGCTGACCCTGCCTTTACCGCTCTCTGGGAGCCCCTAGCCGTCTCCTTGCGTCTCCTCTCCCCTTCCTCCCTCCATCATCACGCACTGCTTCCTGCTCAGGGCAGTGGACAGGCAGGTCCTGATCCTGGAGCAGTGTTCCCCGAAACCAGCAGCATAGGGCTCCCTGAGGGTCTCACCCGCCCAGTGATGACACGTGAGCCGTGTTTCTCAGAATGTCATCTGATCAGCCCCCTTTGCAGCCAGTGCTTACGAAGAACCCTGTGACCACTGGGTCCTGTAGAGCCCAGTGTGACTGTACCCCACCCCCGCCCCACGGCACCAGAGGCGCTCCGTGCACAGGTGCTTCTGGAAGGGCAGCTGTCCTTCCTGCCTGTGGACGTGGCCACAGACTTGCTACCCTGTGTCCCCAGCCTGGATTCTGTCTGCCTCTTCCAGTCCGGACAGAATTCTATGAAAAGCACCTCCCCTCTGTCCACAGTAACACAGAGCCGGGGAGGCCTCAGGCTGGTCCCTGAACTCAGGGAGGCTTCCCGTTTTGCATTGCAAGGAGTTTGGGCAGGTCTGCCTCTTTCCTGCAGTGTGACAGCGCCCCCGGGCCCCACCTTCCTTGCCAAGGAGCGACCCCTCCACCCCGCCCCGGCCCTGAGCACGCCCCCTCCCTGCTTCTCTTCCCGCAGGAAGTCTGCACTTTGCTGTTGGCAGCGCATCTGCTGGGTGACCAGATCAGCCTCCTGAACTGGCTGGGCTTTGCCCTCTGCCTCTCGGGAATATCTCTGCACATCGCCCTCAAAGCCCTGCATGCCAGAGGTACCCAGAGCCCCCTTTCGGAAGCCTGTCTCCTGGTGACCCTCTCCTCCTGGATCTCCCCTCCGCCCATCCCTGCCAGGAGGAGGCAGGTGGCTCTCGACTCCCCAAGCCATTTGCAGTCTGGTCTGCTCAGTTCAGCTGCCCCTGCCCTGCCTGTTCCTCTAATTCAGGGAGTTCGCCTGGTGATTTGGCCTCCTCCACTCCTCCAAGAAGTTGCAGGGTCATCTCCAGGGAGTGGGCGGGGGCCTGGGTCCCTTGGCACGCTCTCCTGTCAGGCCGGGGCAGGCAGACCCTTGCTGGGTGTGTAATGCTGCTGTCTCTGTCCCCAGGTGACAGCGCCCCTAAGCCCCTGAAGGGGCTGGACTCCAACCCCGACCTGGAGCTGCTGCTCCGGAGCAGCCAGCCAGAGGATGAGGACAACGAGGAGGAGGAATACTTCGTGGCCCAGGGGCAGCAGTGAGCAGCTGGGGGACCAGTCAGCAGCTTGGGGACCCGAGTGGTTCTTCCCAGCCGCCGGGCAGCAGTGGGCCCAGCATCTCTCGGGCCAGGCCTTGGAGGGCATGCAACCAGTGCTGGGGCCAGGGCAGAGAGCTGGTGTGCTGGGTGGGCGCCAGGCCAGCCTCAGGCCTGGCCAGAGCGGGGACCCAGCAGCGCTGGTGTCGCAGCAGGAGCAGGGAGTGGGCTGTTGAAGCCGCTCCCCAGGCTCTCAGAGCCGGGATGGTGATTTTAGAGAGAAGACAGGTTTCCGGGGGACTGGGCTTGGACTGCACTGCAGTTAGGGACGGGAGGTGGGGATGCTGGGGCCCCCGTCACCTGGAGACTGTCCTTTCTCCGCAAGCAGACCTATTTATAGCTTGGAAATAAACCGTTTCCGGTCCACTGGCCACCTTGTGTTGCCTGGAGGTGTGGGGCCGGGGGGACGGTGGGGGGGCCAGCCTCCCCCCTTCCTCCTCCTTCAGCGGACTCACCCGTGTCTCTTGTCTCCCGTCAGAGCGCCAGGGCCCTCCCTTGGGGCCCCGCCACACCTGCAGGCAGCGAAGAACAGGTACTGAGTTTCATATTCTGGGGACTCTAGTGTTTTCACAGCCTGATTTGAATATTGACTCTCGTCATTCACTGTGTGACCTTAAGCAAATTACCTAACCTCTCTGAACCGCATTCTTTTCATCTGTGGAATGGGGATATGGTTATCTCAGAGGTGTTCTGAGGACTGTGTCAATGTTGATAGCAGATCAAACGTTACTTTCGCATATATTCTGAAAGTCCTTTGACAACCCTGGAGCCAAGACCCTAAGTGAACAGGCATGCTAACGTTCACGGCCCGCTCTGTGTGTCTACATGTGTGTCTGTGGGACACATGTGGAGGGGTTATGGGCCTCTGGGACCTGGGCCTTCTGCCCACCTGCCCACTAGTCTGCAGTCTTCATTATAAAATGGAGAGAGAGGAGATGAGATGCCCTCTCTATGCGGCTGCCCTGCCTGGGAGCGGGCAGGCAGGTGGTCCTTCTGGGCCCCAGTGCGCCCAGCACTCACAGCAGGTGGCGCCACCGCACCAGGCTTTGGCTCCAGAAACCGCCCGTCGCTGGGCACCGGCCACCGGCCACCGGCCAAATCCAGGCAGAGTCCTGGGAGCAGGCCCTGCCCTGGTCCCTCCAGGTAGAGGGACTTGCTACCAGTTGGTTTAATCAGATCAGAGCCAGAACAGCCCAGCCCATCAAGCCCAGGAGAACGTTAATATTTTAGAAACAGGTCGACAGACTTTCTCCGTGAAGGACCAGATAGTAAATATTTTCCATTCGGGGGCCATACGGTCCCTGTGGCAGCTCCTCAGGTCTGCCTTTGTGGCAGAGAAACAGCCACAGGCAGAGATACAGAAGCGAAAGGGCAGGGCCATGTTCCAGGGAACACTTCCTGCAAAACCAGGATTCCACCTGCAGGCTGGAGTTTGCCAAGCCCTGCTGTAGAAGAAGCCTTAAGAATGATTTTGAGTCCCATTCTCAGTCTTAAGACTAGGAAAACTGAGGCTCAGGAGGGGGCAATGAGTAGCCTGAGGCCCCGAGAACTTCTGGGCCCAGGAGGAATTAGAATCGAGGTCTCCTGCTGCCGGCTCAGCTTCACAGCACAGACTTCTCCTGCAAATGGAGGTGTGACACCTGGGACTCCCCCGAGGTGGTGTCTTATCTGGTTCTTGCACCTCTACCCCCGCCCTTGGAGTCTGTAGGCTCAGAGGGTAGGATTAAAGGAAGCTTGTGCTCCACAACGCTGATGTGGGGAGAGCCAGCAGACAGGAGGGGCCTGGGCCTCCACCTCTGCCAGAGAACCTGCTTGGGATGCAGGATGCTTGGGCGGTGGGGAGAGGCTGCCAGAGCCCCGCTGGCTCAGGTGGATGAGAGCTTCCTGTCTGCTCCCCACTCCATCTCCCTCTCCCCGCACAGGGAACAAGTGCTGTCTGGTGCAGTAATTACGGGGTGCAGAGCAGGGGCCCCCACTACCAGAACACTGGGTTCAGTGGCAGCCCCTCACTTAGCGCCAATTACCAGCCAAGCCTAGAGGAGGGCTCCCCTCCCCTCCTCCCCCTACTGGGCCCACCCAATCGCCTGGCCTCCCAGGTCAGACAGCGTCACCCTCAGCTTTGAGCCCTGGGAGCACCCATGCTGTCTGCAGCCATCGCATCTCAGGGCTGCAGTGTCGCCATGGCAACTCCGTTGCGCACACAGGTTGAAGGAAGCTGAGGATGTGACTTGTCTCCAAGGCTGTGGCGTCTGTCCCCACGAAGCCTCCAGCTCCAGCGCTTCTGCTGAGGAGGGGGCCGGGGAGGCAGGCTGACCCACAGGTTCAAGTTTTAAGTGCTTACATGCCCACCACCTCTCCAGGGGCCTACAGTGGGAAGAAGGTTAATGCCCCCAATATATGAGCATGTCTGCAGTTGGTGTGGTAAGGATGAGAACAAGCTGGAGTTTGCCTGTGGGAGAAAGCTGAGACATCAGGCTGGACCGGGAATACCCTCATCTTCCTTCTGGTACCCTCTCAGGAGGGCTCAGGGGATCACATCTTACCTGTTAACACTCCATTCTGCTGAGAAAAACCTAGAAGTTCCAGTGTCTTGACAGAGTTCCACAGCACTAAGAGAATTGTCTTCGTGGAACTTGCCACAGCTTGCTGCATCACAGACTAATGGATTGAGTGGGATCCCCGATTTGCAATCCAGAGAGCTGAGGGTGGGGACCCCCAGATCATCCATTGGGGCTGACAGCATTTGGTGAGCACTGGCCGTGTGCCAGANTACTGGGAGGGATTAGGGGCAGGAGGAGAAAGGGATGGCAGAGGATGAGATGGCTGGATGGCATCACTAACTCGATGGACGTGAGTCTGAGTGAACTTCGGGAATTGGTGATGGACAGGGAGGCCTGATGTGCTGCGATTCATGGGGTCACAAAGAGTCAGACACGACTGAGCGACTGAACTGAACTGAACTGAGTAGTAAAGAACCAGCCTGCAAATGCAGGAGACAGAAGAGATGCAGGTTCACCCCCTCGGTTGGAGAGGTCCCCTGGAGGAGGACACGGCAACCCACTCCAGTGTTCTTGCCTGGAGAATCCCATGGACAGAGAAGCCTGGTGGGCTGCCGTCCATAGGGTCACAGAGTCAAACACATCTGAAGCGACTTAGCATACTGAAATAAAGTTTTCAAAATATTTACAAAACAAAGGTGTGATACAGCCCTATAGGTGCTTCTCTATTGACACACTGGATAACAAGATCTAGCGACACCTCTATTAACTCCCACAATTTTGAAGTGCTGATGAGTGTCAATGATACTTTACAATGTCTGCAACCGCTGTAATGTGATAGGAAATACCTGATTTCTGCTGGTGACAAAGTCACCGCATTGCCAGTACCACGCGATGTGTTGCTCACATTTATAATCGAGGAGAAATGCTGTATTTCATGAAACGAGTGAAATAAAGATGTAAATTTCCCCCTATTGATTTCACTGACCCCCTGAATTCTGTCTGTAGCTCCCTCGGAGGAGTCTGGTTTGTTTTGATTTTGGTTTTCTTGAAAGCCCCTCTCTCTGTCTGACACTGCATGTTTATTTATTAATCGCTTGCTGACTGTCAGGTCCATCCAGGAGGGCAGGGGTTTTATCTGTTCTACTGCTGTATCTCCAGGACTTAGAGTACTGCCAGGCACATAAGGGATCAATGCCTATGTATTTTTAAATAAGTAAAACAAGCAAGGGATGAGGCTAGAGAGACAGGGATGCTGGAGGCAAAGCTGAGGGACCTTGAACACCGCACTCAGGGGCACGGCTGTGACCGGCGGTGATGGACTCACACTGGAAGGAGGGATGCAGCCTGGGGAGATGAGAGATGGCCCAGGCTGCCTTCCCGAGGAAGGCATGGGAGAGAGGCGCGGGCAGCAGCCACTTGGCACCCGCGGTGAATGTCAGCAGCTACTTCGTGCCCTACCTCCCTGCCTCCGCCTCTGGCCCCACCCACCCAGATGTTAAACAGGAACTTTGAAAAAGTGATCAGTTCCTCCATGTTTCCTGGGCGATAAAGACGCATCAGGCGCGCTTCCCTGGTGGTCCACTGGCTAAGACTCCACACTCCTAATTCAGGGGCCCCAGTTTCAACCCCTGGTCAGGGAATTAGATCCCACGTGTCGCAAGCAAGACCCAGCACCGACGAAAAAAAGGAAATCCATACCAGGCAACAGAACTGGGCCCACAGAGCTGGGGAGGCAGGCGCGAGGTGGGATGGGTGGGAAGAGACCCTAAGGCGGCTTCTTCAGGGGGCGCCCCGGTGTGTCAGACCCTGGAGTCAAGTTGTTGAAGGGTCACGCCTCCCAGACAGCCAGGGGTTTCGTAGGAGAATCCCAGGAAAGGACAAACTTCTGGAATCAGCCCTCCTTCAGCCTCTTGCTCCTTAATTGCACGCCGCTGAACAGGTCGCATAAACGTTCTACACCTCTGTCTCCACATCTTGAAGATGGGGAGGGACGGTTGAGGAGTCAGCGGGGAAAGGGAGGGATCTAAAGCAGCCAGCTCCAAGCCAGGTGTGTTACTGACACTCAACAAACCACCGTCACTGTTAACACGTAGCAAATGACCGGACGGTGGACCCTCGTCCCTCACTGCTCGCCTTCCTGAACGATCCACTTAATCATCCAGCCCACAAATGGGGAGTTGAATGATGGGAGGTGGGCACCAGAGGAAACAAGTCCTTGGTGGAGAGAAAAAGCAAGCTCTGGAGTTAGGCAGATCTGGGTTCAAATCCACTGAACATCAGTGTTCGCATCAGAAAACAAGGCTGGGACCTTCCTAGTGCGGTGAGGAGTGCTGGATACAAATGATGTCACAGCAGAGTCCGTGAATACGTGATCATAGCCCCAGCCCCGTGCTGGGCAAGGAGGAGGAGAAAGGAGGAATAATCCCCACTTGTGTCCAGGGGTCCACACTTTCTAAAGCACTCTTTCACCTCCTGGAGCCTCACTTCCGCCCTTCACGAGGAGCAGGACTGAGAGTTTGATCCTCATTTGACAAACGGGGGCACAAGAGCTCACGTGGTGATGGACTCAGGGAAACAATCTGCTCAAAGGCCTCACAGCCAGTGAGACTTCGGGCCGGACACAAAGCCAGGTATCTCAGCCTGCGTCTCTTTTCGGCTCAGCTGCTTAGGTATTCATTGCTCAACAGAGCACCCCTGAGCTAAGCCCAAAAGATAAAGGAGCAGACAGGACTTCCACCCTAGAGGAACTTGGACCCTCGTGGCAGAGGACACAGAGATCTCTTCTGAGGCTGCACCAATCCCAGGGAAGACCCGGGTCTGCTCACGGATGACAGATGGGGAAGCCCTCTGAGTCCAGTCAGGGCTTTGTGTGCCTGCCTTGGGCAGTGAGCTGGAATGGAAGTGTTCTCTGCCCTCGGGGTTGAAATTCACTTGTTAACAAGCCCAGAGATTTGCACCGGGATCTCAACATCAACAGGAGTACTTAAATAAAGGGTTCTGCGGCCAGAGGCCTTCAGGAAAAGCTGCACATCTCTCAGCCTCTCTGAGTC
The DNA here is from genome assembly GCA_006410735.1 of Raphicerus campestris. NCBI lineage: Eukaryota > Metazoa > Chordata > Mammalia > Artiodactyla > Bovidae > Raphicerus > Raphicerus campestris. The sequence goes on along the minus strand of SJYW01022615.1, from coordinate 766,179 downwards.
ACCGCGCTCTGTATCGTACTCCACGTCCCTGAAAAGTCCTGCAGAAAGGAATGCTATTTAACTTGATGGTAACCAGACGTGCTTAACCATGACATACCCACTAATTTGGGAATATGCAGGCAGTGCGAAAGAGCACGGGGGTTCTGGAGCCAGTGACTTGGTCTGAAGCCCAGCCTTAGATGTGATTAGTGCTTGGTAAACTGTGGAAACATTATAACCCAGAAGAGGGAAAGTGACTTGCCCAGTGTCACTCAGCATTGGACCTTGAACCCAGGTCCCTCTCCACTGATAATGTGAGAAGTGTCCTTAAGTCATATGTTACTTTGCTTCCCCTCTGACAGGGGCGGCTCTGACAACTTGCTGGGTGGGTATAACTGGAGTCTACTAGTCTAAGCAAGTGCTTTTACATAGATTACAGAAAGTTCCTCTTTCTCTTGAATCCACACAATTCCATTTGATGGCACACATATGGATAAAGCATCACATGGGCTGAATTTTAGCCCTCATTAGCTTCCTTGGGCAAGTACCCTTATATAGGTTACAACCTGTGCAACTGTACATGGCAACCCTTACTAGGCTTTTTCTCCTCCTTCCTCCTCTCTCCTTCCACCCTTGTCCCCTTCATGAGAGCTGCACCTTAGGGTGTGAGCTGAAGCTGATAACAGAAACAGCCATTATTGGGCTGAGCTACCCAAGCCCCAAAGTGGCATTGGCCAGAGGTGCTGACTCAGCAAACTTTAATTTATCTCACAGGCCAGGGGTGCGCGTGAAGCAATTAGTGAAATAATGGTTATGTCGCACTAAAAATTATTTATAGAGTCACCGTGCACACAGCTGTGATTAAATTAGACAACCAGGGGGACTTTAAACTGCTGGCGGAGCCGGTGTCCAAGGCCCCGGGCTCCAGCCAGCTGGGGTTGGGGTGGGATCACTCATCTCCTGCCCCACAGGTGAGGCAACCTGGAGCCAGGCAGGGATAGGGAGGGTTTGCCGGGCAGGGGTGTGGAGGGATGTCCGTCCCAGAGGGCCCGAGCTGCCAGGACCTTTGAAGATGAAGAAGTCAGAGGCTTTTACACATTTGGGGCTTAGCAGCCCTTACAACTCTTTCAAATAGTCTTCTGTTAACCCACAGGGAGTGAAAAGGAAGTAGTCTGGGTGAATTAGGAACGATGAGCCTGGAGACCTATAAATTTGAATCAACCCCAACTGTGGCCCCTAAGAGCCCAGAGACAAGCTGGAAACCAGAGATCAATCCAACCCTCTCTTCTTACAGCTGCAGATCTGAAGCAGAACCCCCATCTGGACCTCCATGTACCCCGTGAGAGTTAGCGTTGGACACGAAACTTCCACAGGAAAGAACAGACATTTCAAGCACCTGTGGCATACCAGACACTGTCTCTGTTTATATTTGTCCCTTATTCATGTTTATCTTTATAGTGTTATTTAGCTGTTTAACATTTCAGGCTTCCCTGGTGGCTCAGATGGTAAAGACTCCACCTGCATTCAAGAGACCTGGGTTCGATCCCTGGGTTGGGAAGATCCCCTGGAGAGCATAGCAACCCACTCCAGTATTCTTGCTTGGAGAATCCTAGGACAGAAGAGCCTGGAGGGCTACAGTCCTTGGGGAGTCAGACACGACTAAGCGACTAAGCACAATGTTTCTGTGAGGTAAGTAATCTTTTCCCTCTTTACAAATAGAGAATCTGGGCTTCAGGGGGGTAAAGATATTTGCCCACAGCCACAGAGCAAGGGAGGGCAAAGCCATTTTCTTTCTTTTTTAAAAAAATGATTGTATTATTTTGGGCTGTTCTGGGTCTTCGTTGCTGCGAGGGCTACTCTCTAGGTGCGGTACACAAGCATCTCATTGCAGCAGCTTCTCTGGTTGGGAGCACGGGCTCTAGGATGCGAGGGCTTCAGTAGTTGCAGCTCCCGGGCACTGGAGCACAGGCTCAGTAGTCGTGGCACAGACGGTTAGCTGCTTCGTGGCAGGTGGGATCTTCCCAGATCAGGAACCAAACCTGTGTCTCCTGCACTGGCAGGAAGATCCTTGACCACTGAGCCACCAGGGAGTCCCAGAGCCATTTCCTTATGGCCCGTCTGACTCCCATGGTGGGGCATTGTGGTGCTCTGAGTACTGTGAGGGGCGCCTCCCAGATGCTGGTTGGGATGCCCTGGATACGGAGGCCAGACACTGAACATGCATCGTCTTGCTTCATCAGCAGCCCCTCGGGCCCACATGGAGAAACTGAGTCTCAGAACACTCCTAGAAAGGCCCCCCGGACTCTCAGATGGTGAGCATCAGGGTATTCATCCACAGCTCTCTGTCTCTTGCTGAGAAGCAGTCAGTACACCACAGATCTCTGCCCAAAGACTGGGGCTACCTGTGTGCCTCCTCGGTTCTCCCAGGGGCCTGAAGGTACTGGTAGCCTAAGGGGTGGTGACCAGGCTCTGGAGTGTGGGTTGCAGTCAGGAGACCCTGCCTCCCAGCCTAGCACCAACCCAGGCCCCCACACCCCTGGCATTTCCATCCCTCCCCATCTGAGCTAAAGACCAGTGCAGAGCATTTCACCAGAGTTCTTGTCATCTTTTCGCTCCCGGAGTTCTTTCTGGACTCCCTGGCCCTCCCTCCAAACAAGCCGCCGGAGGAGCAGGGCCGCGGGGTGACTGAGCAGGGCGCTGAGTTCAAGGCTTCTCGCCCACCCCAGTCTTCCTCTCCCCACTCCTCCTCGCTTACAGGCTTCCCCAGCAACCCCCCCTCATGTCTGCCCTACAGGCTTCCCCAGCAACCCCCCCTCATGTCTGCCCGCAGATCCCTCCCTCCAATCAGTTTCCTAGCAAGCAGGACCAGCTCGCTCTCCAGATGTCTGCTACCCAGGTGGTGCACACTCACAGATCTGACGAACTCCACGCCTGAGACTGCCAGGAGGAGGGCTAGGTTAGGGCAGGACAGAACTGAGAGAGGAGCCGGATGACCCACGTGCCCCCCCATCTTCACTCAGGTCCCCCCTGTAGTGAGGAGCCTCTGACAGCGTAGGACGCATGGTCCTGCTCACTGCCCCTCGGCCACTGCCCAGCGTGGTGCCTCATCCGAGACAGCACTGCCCTCTGGATCCCCCTGGGTGTGCCTGGTGGCCAGTCCCCTCTCCCTGGCCTGTCCTGAGTCCCTCTGCTGCCTCCGGCCACTTAGCATGCAGGCCCCGGTCTGCAGGCTGCAGCAGCCAAATGAGATTAGCTTGCCTGCAAAAGCAAGTCCCACTCACCGCCACCACCCCCGGCCCTGCACAGCCCCAGCTGTTTTGGGGAGCCGCCCCCGGCCTGCTGGGCCCAGCCTGGTTTCTGCACCCCATCCCCCACCCCCATCAAATTCGGGGCCAGCCAGGGCCAGGTCAGAGAGGATGAGGGATGCTGCCCAACTTCATCGCCAAGCCTCTTCCTCCCTCTCCCCAGCCCTTCTGGAGTCAGCCGGGGGAGGGGGCAGGCAGAGGGAGACAAACAGGATTAAAGATCCTTCCTTGCTCTGTATCCCTCTCCTGTTCTCCAGCAAACCTCCTGGGGGGAGCAAACAGGAGGTACACCCTGCCCCTTCTCCTCCCTTTAAACCCCTGAGTGGGGCGGATCAAGGGGGCCAGGAGTAGGGAGCCAGCAGGCTGAGGACCAGCCAGCTGCACTCCGTCTACCTCCACTCTCCCGGGGCCACTGGGAATCAAGCAACAAGAAGGTCTGGCCCAGCCCCACGCCTCCCTGACTCTCTCCTGGTCGGGGAAGGAAGAGAAGGAGCCAGCTCAACCGCCCAGCCCTAATCCAGCTGAAATCCCTGTCCCTGGTCCCCAGGAAGCTTGTAGGGGTCTATAAAGGAAACCAGGGAGAGACTGGGTCCCCAGGCAGGACCCTGGGAGAGGTGAGAGATGTTTTTGGTGTCAGGACTCGGGTAGGTGTCTCAGGAAGGGGTTAGGGTTGTGGTGGCTCGCCCTGCCCAG
>SJYW01022615.1:728125-762138 GCA_006410735.1 Raphicerus campestris | reverse complement strand
CTGCTTCGTGGCAGGTGGGATCTTCCCAGATCAGGAACCAAACCTGTGTCTCCTGCACTGGCAGGAAGATCCTTGACCACTGAGCCACCAGGGAGTCCCAGAGCCATTTCCTTATGGCCCGTCTGACTCCCATGGTGGGGCATTGTGGTGCTCTGAGTACTGTGAGGGGCGCCTCCCAGATGCTGGTTGGGATGCCCTGGATACGGAGGCCAGACACTGAACATGCATCGTCTTGCTTCATCAGCAGCCCCTCGGGCCCACATGGAGAAACTGAGTCTCAGAACACTCCTAGAAAGGCCCCCCGGACTCTCAGATGGTGAGCATCAGGGTGTTCATCCACAGCTCTCTGTCTCTTGCTGAGAAGCAGTCAGTACACCACAGATCTCTGCCCAAAGACTGGGGCTACCTGTGTGCCTCCTCGGTTCTCCCAGGGGCCTGAAGGTACTGGTAGCCTAAGGGGTGGTGACCAGGCTCCGGAGTGTGGGTTGCAGTCAGGAGACCCTGCCTCCCAGCCTAGCACCAACCCAGGCCCCCACACCCCTGGCATTTCCATCCCTCCCCATCTGAGCTAAAGACCAGTGCAGAGCATTTCACCAGAGTTCTTGTCATCTTTTCGCTCCCGGAGTTCTTTCTGGACTCCCTGGCCCTCCCTCCAAACAAGCCGCCGGAGGAGCAGGGCCGCGGGGTGACTGAGCAGGGCGCTGAGTTCAAGGCTTCTCGCCCACCCCAGTCTTCCTCTCCCCACTCCTCCTCGCTTACAGGCTTCCCCAGCAACCCCCCCTCATGTCTGCCCTACAGGCTTCCCCAGCAACCCCCCCTCATGTCTGCCCGCAGATCCCTCCCTCCAATCAGTTTCCTAGCAAGCAGGACCAGCTCGCTCTCCAGATGTCTGCTACCCAGGTGGTGCACACTCACAGATCTGACGAACTCCACGCCTGAGACTGCCAGGAGGAGGGCTAGGTTAGGGCAGGACAGAACTGAGAGAGGAGCCGGATGACCCACGTGCCCCCCCATCTTCACTCAGGTCCCCCCTGTAGTGAGGAGCCTCTGACAGCGTAGGACGCATGGTCCTGCTCACTGCCCCTTGGCCACTGCCCAGCGTGGTGCCTCATCCGAGACAGCACTGCCCTCTGGATCCCCCTGGGTGTGCCTGGTGGCCAGTCCCCTCTCCCCGGCCTGTCCTGAGTCCCTCTGCTGCCTCCGGCCACTTAGCATGCAGGCCCCGGTCTGCAGGCTGCAGCAGCCAAATGAGATTAGCTTGCCTGCAAAAGCAAGTCCCACTCACCGCCACCACCCCCGGCCCTGCACAGCCCCAGCTGTTTTGGGGAGCCGCCCCCGGCCTGCTGGGCCCAGCCTGGTTTCTGCACCCCATCCCCCACCCCCATCAAATTCGGGGCCAGCCAGGGCCAGGTCAGAGAGGATGAGGGATGCTGCCCAACTTCATCGCCAAGCCTCTTCCTCCCTCTCCCCAGCCCTTCTGGAGTCAGCCGGGGGAGGGGGCAGGCAGAGGGAGACAAACAGGATTAAAGATCCTTCCTTGCTCTGTATCCCTCTCCTGTTCTCCAGCAAACCTCCTGGGGGGAGCAAACAGGAGGTACACCCTGCCCCTTCTCCTCCCTTTAAACCCCTGAGTGGGGCGGATCAAGGGGGCCAGGAGTAGGGAGCCAGCAGGCTGAGGACCAGCCAGCTGCACTCCGTCTACCTCCACTCTCCCGGGGCCACTGGGAATCAAGCAACAAGAAGGTCTGGCCCAGCCCCACGCCTCCCTGACTCTCTCCTGGTCGGGGAAGGAAGAGAAGGAGCCAGCTCAACCGCCCAGCCCTAATCCAGCTGAAATCCCTGTCCCTGGTCCCCAGGAAGCTTGTAGGGGTCTATAAAGGAAACCAGGGAGAGACTGGGTCCCCAGGCAGGACCCTGGGAGAGGTGAGAGATGTTTTTGGTGTCAGGACTCGGGTAGGTGTCTCAGGAAGGGGTTAGGGTTGTGGCGGCTCGCCCTGCCCAGGTGTCCTGCTGCCAGCTGCAGTGGCTTCCCTACCGCACTCCCGGGAACCCTCTTCCTCCCTGTCCTGATCTCTCCCTGTTCTCCAGCCCACCCTGATCTCTCCCTGTTCTCCAGCCCACGGGCNGTGGCTCGCCCTGCCCAGCCCTGCCCAGGTCTCCTGCTGCCAGCTGCAGTGGCTTCCCTACCGCACTCCCGGGAACCCTCTTCCTCCCTGTCCTGATCTCTCCCTGTTCTCCAGCCCACCCTGATCTCTCCCTGTTCTCCAGCCCACGGGCAACAAGCCCAGCCAGCAGTGACTCCATCCTGAGGCCACTCCCATGGCCCTGAGCTGCCCTGGGGCTGGCTGGGTGCCATTGGGCTGCTCCTTTTAAGGTCTGAGGTTGGCACCTGCTGGTTGCAGAAGGCATGTCCCTGGCACATCACCCACTGCCCCATCTATCTAGCCAGCCCAGGTCCAGGTGAGTTTGAAGGGGGCTTAGGGTGAGGGAGGGGCTCTTCTTCTTACCTAGAGGGGCAGGCTCCCACTCCCTGCCCACCCTGCTCCCTCTCTTTCCCCCATGTCCCCCACCCACTTAGCAGCTCAACTCCTACCCTGCACACTTCAACTTGCACTTCTCTCTACCCATCTCACTGTTCAGATCATCAAATCTCTCCAAGCTTCAGTCTCCCCATTTGCAGAATGGGCATGATCCCTCATCAACTAAAGGGCTGATGTTGAGAAGCAATTATGTCACAATTGTGTACACCCTTGTGAATCACAGGGAGCTGAGGGGTTGCTCATCCCAGGTGACTGGGAATCACGAAGCACTCTGGGTTTACTTCTTTAGCCCACAAGGGCACCCCAGGCGTTCACCCCAGCCATGCGGACACTCCTCAGCCTGGTTTGTTTGCAGCAAGTACGGCCCCTCTCTGTTGGGCAATAGGGGTCCCTTCCAGCCTCTGGCTCTGGCAGAGGCGGGAAGGAGCCTCGGGATGCTAGGAGGCAGAGGCAGGAGGGTGTGGATTAGAAACCCATCACAGAAATGACTTTCTTATCATGCCACGACCTGAACTGACAGGACCAACTCTGGAAATTGAATTGCCTCCTCCATCTTCTGCCTCCCCCTCCCTCAGCTTCTAGTTCCCTCCCCACCCCAGCCCCCATCTCTGAAAGCCCTGTTGGGAGAGACCAAGAGACAAAGACATGGGAGTGGGGCGAGCAGGGACCCCCACACCCCTGGGGGCCACAGAGGTGGAAACAAGGAAGTGACAGAGAAGATGGGGGTGACTTGTGACCTCAGCGCATGGAAGGGCGCCTCGCTCCCTGCTGTTTCTCCACCTGCCCCTGCACCCAGCGGGCGGGCTGGGGCCTTCTTCTTCCTGCTGGCCCCTCTCCAGCCCCCACCTTGGCACCTCTGTAGGGTCCAGGGCAGGGCCATGGTGGCTGGGGCAGAACCCTGGGCTGGAGCCCATGGGTGCTTGGAAGCAGCCCAAGTGTGTTCCTGGCAGAGCCCGGCTGCAAGTGGTAGGGAATGGGCAGCGGGCGGCCAGGGGCAGCCAGCTGTGTAATCAGCAGCACTCACCCTGGGCGGGAGGTGAGGTGAGCAGAGAGACCCCAGCTGCCTCCAGCTCCCAAGACTGGCCGACCTGGAGCATCCCATGGGAGCTCAGAGCCCAGGAAACTCAGGAGGGACTCCAGGTGTCTGGGAAGGAGGGCTGAGACCTGGTACATAACCCTCTAGAGCCCTCATGGTACAGACCAGCCCAGCCCCCAGGCCCGAGGGCAAGCCAAAAGCTCGATGCTGCTGCCCCGCAGCTGAGCTGGTGCGTCCTGGCTCCCCCTTCCCAGCTGCGTCTCCCTCACATCCCTCTCTCCTCAGCTCACCCATCTCCCCTTCCACCAGGTATCCATCCATCACTGGTCTGGTGAGGAGCCAGGGAACCCAGCAGAGGGAGGACCCCAGTCCAGGATCACATGGTCCCTGACCTTTCCCCATCCAGTCCATCCTCCCCTGCCAAACACACACACACACATACACTGTCTTTAGGGTCATTCAGAATGTGTTTTGGATCTCAAGTTCACGTAGTATCAACTCCTGCCCCCTCTTAATCCAAGCCCCATCTTACAGATGGGGAAACCAAGGCCCAGGGAGAGAGTAGACTTGTCCAGAGNGGGTTGCTCATCCCAGGTGACTGGGAATCACGAAGCACTCTGGGTTTACTTCTTTAGCCCACAAGGGCACCCCAGGCGTTCACCCCAGCCATGCGGACACTCCTCAGCCTGGTTTGTTTGCAGCAAGTACGGCCCCTCTCTGTTGGGCAATAGGGGTCCCTTCCAGCCTCTGGCTCTGGCAGAGGCGGGAAGGAGCCTCGGGATGCTAGGAGGCAGAGGCAGGAGGGTGTGGATTAGAAACCCATCACAGAAATGACTTTCTTATCATGCCACGACCTGAACTGACAGGACCAACTCTGGAAATTGAATTGCCTCCTCCATCTTCTGCCTCCCCCTCCCTCAGCTTCTAGTTCCCTCCCCACCCCAGCCCCCATCTCTGAAAGCCCTGTTGGGAGAGACCAAGAGACAAAGACACGGGAGTGGGGCGAGCAGGGACCCCACACCCCTGGGGGCCACAGAGGTGGAAACAAGGAAGTGACAGAGAAGATGGGGGTGACTTGTGACCTCAGCGCATGGGAGGGCGCCTCGCTCCCTGCTGTTTCTCCACCTGCCCCTGCACCCAGCGGGCGGGCTGGGGCCTTCTTCTTCCTGCTGGCCCCTCTCCAGCCCCCACCTTGGCACCTCTGTAGGGTCCAGGGCAGGGCCATGGTGGCTGGGGCAGAACCCTGGGCTGGAGCCCATGGGTGCTTGGAAGCAGCCCAAGTGTGTTCCTGGCAGAGCCCGGCTGCAAGTGGTAGGGAATGGGCAGCGGGCGGCCAGGGGCAGCCAGCTGTGTAATCAGCAGCACTCACCCTGGGCGGGAGGTGAGGTGAGCAGAGAGACCCCAGCTGCCTCCAGCTCCCAAGACTGGCCGACCTGGAGCATCCCATGGGAGCTCAGAGCCCAGGAAACTCANAGGTGGTAGGGAATGGGCGGCGGGTGGCCAGGGGCAGCCAGCTGTGTAATCAGCAGCACTCACCCTGGGCGGGAGGTGAGGCGAGCAGAGAGACCCCAGCTGCCTCCAGCTCCCAAGACTGGCTGACCTGGAGCATCCCATGGGAGCTCAGAGCCCAGGAAACTCAGGAGGGACTCCAGGTGTCTGGGAAGGAGGGCTGAGACCTGGTACATAACCCTCTAGAGCCCTCATGGTACAGACCAGCCCAGCCCCCAGGCCCGAGGGCAAGCCAAAAGCTCGATGCTGCTGCCCCGCAGCTGAACTGGTGCGTCCTGGCTCCCCCTTCCCAGCTGCGTCTCCCTCACATCCCTCTCTCCTCAGTTCACCCATCTCCCCTTCCACCAGGTATCCATCCATCACTGGTCTGGTGAGGAGCCAGGGAACCCAGCAGAGGGAGGACCCCAGTCCAGGATCACATGGTCCCTGACCTTTCCCCATCCAGTCCATCCTCCCCTGCCAAACACACACACACACATACACTGTCTTTAGGGTCATTCAGAATGTGTTTTGGATCTCAAGTTCACGTAGTATCAACTCCTGCCCCCTCTTAATCCAAGCCCCATCTTACAGATGGGGAAACCAAGGCCCAGGGAGAGAGTAGACTTGTCCAGAGACACATGGCAAGCAAACCCTCTAACCCCAGCCAGTCCCTCCCTCACAGGGGGACCTCCCCTGGGTGCCCCCCAGTGGCCCCGAGACTCTCTTCCCAGACTTTCCTGATCCTCCTAGCTTCCCTGCTCACCTGGGCCTCCCGGGTCTGGCCAATTGCTGGGCCCCGGAGTTAATAAATCAAGGTGACTTTGGGGACGAGAATCGGCCTCTTTCTCCCTTGTCCCTCCCATTTACATAATCCTGGCTGGCAATATGATAATGATGTTTGTTAAAGACAGAGCACAATAAATTAATACCGTTAAGTTGTTGCTGCAAAATGCAAAGTAGGTAATTTACTGCCAGCGAGGAACGGAGCCTTTAAACTGTAATGGATTAACTTTCCCAGCAGCAAATGTGTCCCTAGGGGGAGGGAGTGGGGGAGGCAGGGGTGGAGCTGGGTTGATGGTGGGGGGCCGCTTGCTGCCCGAGATCTGGGCCTCCAGTGGCTGATCCTAGGTCTCCACGGGATGTCAACCCTTCTCACTGGACAGAAGGGGAAACTGAGGCCTGCACGGGGCTGGGAGCTGTAGAAGCCCGTGGGGAGACAGCGGTGATGACCAGGAACTTCTTGTGACAACCCATACTCCTCCAGAGAGGGAGGCTGCAAGTCTCCCATTTGCGGGACCCTCAGGGGAGCCCCTGCTGCAGACCACCCATTCTTGAAGGTGGCTAGAGCCATCCCCGCTCCCTGCAGGCCTGACCCCAGCCCCACAAGTGGCTGAGCCCCCAGCCCAACAGAAGCCTCAGCCACAAAGTCAATGGAGGCTCAGGTCCCAGCTCCTCCCTCCAGGGATCCCCATCACAGAAAGGAGGGAAGGATGGGCTTGGTTAGGGCTGAGGAAGTGGGAGAAGGGGAAGGGCACCTCAGGAACTGAGGGGCAGACCCTGGCCTGATGCCCTCCGCAGCTGCCCCCCAGACACTACCCTTAGGTTCTGAGAAGGGAGGGGGCTGAATAGGAGAAGGGGAGGGGTGATCAGGAGGGGAGTGGTGATTTCTAGGCCTGGGGGATGGGAAGGGAGTGGAGTAAAAGCAGTGGGGAAGGGAGGTGGTCCATGGGAGGGCAGAGGCAGGAGATGCTGGCAGGCCAGCTGAGATGCCAAACCGGGCCCTCAGCAGCACCTCTCAGGGGCAGCCCCTCCCTGAAGGCTCAGGCAGCCCCTTGGTCCCTCGGAGATGGAGACGCACTGCAGCCCCAGCTTAGGACAGGCGGCGGGTCTCACGGACCCCAGCAGAATTCTAATTTCCCATTTATCTCTGCAGCTTTTCCAGCTATATTAAAGGGGCGACGCTTGGCAGGAGGCTCCCAGGCTAATTGGATTTGGGCCTCCTCTCACTCCTGGGCAAGGGAGGGGGTAGGTGGAGGTGGGGCAGCCCCAGCTAGGGGAGGGATGCTGGGGACCTGGGCTGAGCCTGGGCTCAGTATGCATGGCTGTAACCTCAGAGTCCAGACCCCTGGTTATATCCCGACTGCTGTGTGGCCTTGAGCAAGCCTCTGTCCCTCTCTGGACCCTTGCACCCCTCATCTTAGATGATGATGAAGATGACAACAACAACAAGTATCTCTTACACAGCATTTCCTAGGCACCGGGAGCTGTTTAAAGTGCTCTATGAGAGCGCATCTCTAATCTCAACAACACCCCAATGTGCTAAGTATATTCCATCGCACAGATGAGTAAACTGAGGCATTCAATAATCTGTTCGGAGTCTGGATGGCACCCACAATGAATTTTTTACGTTTGTCACATGTCTGGAGTCCCAAGTTTAAAAGCCCATGTGTCCCTGCTAAGTCGCTTCAGTCCTGTCTAACTCTTTGCGACCCCATGGACTGTAGCCCGCCAGGTTCCTCTGTCCATGGGATTCTCCAGGCAAGAGAGATCCAGGGGTTCTTCCCCACCCAGGGATCGAATCTGTGTCTCTTACATCTCCTGCATTGGCANGTTAGGGCTGAGGAAGTGGGAGAAGGGGAAGGGCACCTCAGGAACTGAGGGGCAGACCCTGGCCTGATGCCCTCCGCAGCTGCCCCCCAGACACTACCCTTAGGTTCTGAGAAGGGAGGGGGCTGAATAGGAGAAGGGGAGGGGTGATCAGGAGGGGAGTGGTGATTTCTAGGCCTGGGGGATGGGAAGGGAGTGGAGTAAAAGCAGTGGGGAAGGGAGGTGGTCCATGGGAGGGCAGAGGCAGGAGATGCTGGCAGGCCAGCTGAGATGCCAAACCGGGCCCTCAGCAGCACCTCTCAGGGGCAGCCCCTCCCTGAAGGCTCAGGCAGCCCCTTGGTCCCTCGGAGATGGAGACGCACTGCAGCCCCAGCTTAGGACAGGCGGCGGGTCTCACGGACCCCAGCAGAATTCTAATTTCCCATTTATCTCTGCAGCTTTTCCAGCTATATTAAAGGGGCGACGCTTGGCAGGAGGCTCCCAGGCTAATTGGATTTGGGCCTCCTCTCACTCCTGGGCAAGGGAGGGGGTAGGTGGAGGTGGGGCAGCCCCAGCTAGGGGAGGGATGCTGGGGACCTGGGCTGAGCCTGGGCTCAGTATGCATGGCTGTAACCTCAGAGTCCAGACCCCTGGTTATATCCCGACTGCTGTGTGGCCTTGAGCAAGCCTCTGTCCCTCTCTGGACCCTTGCACCCCTCATCTTAGATGATGATGAAGATGACAACAACAACAAGTATCTCTTACACAGCATTTCCTAGGCACCGGGAGCTGTTTAAAGTGCTCTATGAGAGCGCATCTCTAATCTCAACAACACCCCAATGTGCTAAGTATATTCCATCGCACAGATGAGTAAACTGAGGCATTCAATAATCTGTTCGGAGTCTGGATGGCACCCACAATGAATTTTTTACGTTTGTCACATGTCTGGAGTCCCAAGTTTAAAAGCCCATGTGTCCCTGCTAAGTCGCTTCAGTCCTGTCTAACTCTTTGCGACCCCATGGACTGTAGCCCGCCAGGTTCCTCTGTCCATGGGATTCTCCAGGCAAGAGAGATCCAGGGGTTCTTCCCCACCCAGGGATCGAATCTGTGTCTCTTACATCTCCTGCATTGGCAGGCAGGTTCTTTACCACTGGAGCCACCAGGAAGCCAGTTACACGTCATTAAAGCCAGAGTCAGGGTGGCACTCCCTATGCCCATTTTGCAGATGGGGAAATGGAGGCCTAGTCCATACCTACTTTAAACTTAAGGATTATGTCACTCCCATGAAAGCTCTGTTTTATTCCCTCCCAGAGTTGCAGGCTGGCATTTCCAAGGCAGAAGGCTGGGTTTTCAAAGGGTGTATTTGATGCTAGTGTCTAAGGTAGGGAAGGGGTCCATGTGCCCAATACCTGCCCTTCCTGCATGCTTGGGCTCAGACCTCAAACCTAATATCCTCTGGGCCTGCTGAGGTCCCTCGTCTCGTACAAGGGCTAAGCTGGAGGGTGGGCCTTACCTCCTAAGCACAGAGGTACTCAAGATCCTGACCTGCACTGGATCCTGTTCCTAGAGACCCTGGGATGAGGTCCTTTGCATAAGTTACCTCATCTCCTCTATAAGCCAGCCCCATAAGCCATAAGAGGACTCTTGAGAGTCCCTTGGACTGCAAGGAGATAAAACCAGTCCATCCTAAAGGAAATCAATCCTGAATATTCATTAGAAGGACTGATGCTGAAGCTGAAGCTCCAATACTCTGGCCACCTTATTCAAAGACCCTGATGCTGGGAAAGATTGAAGGCAGGAGGAGAAGGGGATGACAGAGGACCAGATGATTGGATGGCATCACCAACTCAATGAACCTGAGTTTGAGCAAGATCCGGGAGATAGTGAAGGACAGGGATGCCTGTTGTGCTGCAGTCCATGGGGTGCAAAGAGTCAGACACGACTGAGTGACTGAACAAGAATGGGTAAGCCATGCCATCGCGTGCTCATTTCACAGACAAAAAAAATGGAGGCTCTTGTGAAGCACTTTGTGCGAGGCCTCCCAGTAAGGACTTGGTTGAGCTGAGATTCAAACCCAAGTTTGTCTGAATCTAGAACCTGAGCTTTTTAAAAATTATATTTATTTAGCTGTGCCAGCATTTAGGTGCAGCATGCGAGATCTTCACTCTTCTTTGCAGCACGCAGGGTCTTTAGTCACAGCATGTGGGATCTTTAGCAGCAGCATGCAAACTTGTAGTTGCGGCTTGTGGCATCTAGTTCCCTGACCAGGGATCGAACCTGGGCCCCCTGCATTGGGAGCGTGAAGTCCTAGCCACCGAACCACCAGGGAAGTCTCAGACCCTGAACTCTTAATAGCAGGCTTTCCCAGGCAGGGGAAAGTCAGGCCACAGAAATTCCAGTGAAGAAGGCCCCGGAATCAGTCACTGGAACCAGTCACGGGAACCAGTGACTCCAGTGGAAGGAGCCCTGGGCTGGGAACCAGGGGACCTGGGCTGACTGGGCTACTTGGCCCCAGATTCACTGTGTGATACTTTACTTCTCTGAGTTCAATGGCAACATGGAGATAGTAATAGAGCCTACCTCAATAGGCGAGTGTATTGCAGAACTATTTAGAAAAGCAGTGGCCAGTACATGGTGGAAGCCTGAGCAAAGGCAGCCATCCTTTCTGTGGATGAACGCACACCAGCCTCCCAAGACTACTAGGGTAGCACATGCCTGCTCCACGGTCTCAAGATTGTCAGTTCTGAAAGTGTCATGTGCAAGGCCCTCATGTTTCAGATGGGGAAACTGAGGCCCAGGTGGCAGGGCCGGGACACAGCCCCGGGGCTCCTGGTGGCCTCCCTGCTCCAGCCAGGGGGACGGTTCTCTTTCCAGTCTTCTTTTGCCCTGTGTGTCCACTTCTGTCCATCCAGGCCTCCCTCCAGGAGGAGGCCAGCTGGAAGGCTGACCCCGGCAGCCCTCTTTTGTCTAGCCGCTGGCAGAAACCTGCCTAAATAAATGCAAAGAGACCCCCTCTGGAAGCTGCTCTTGCCGAGTCCCCATCCAAATGTTAATTTTGCCAGGGCCTTGATAAATCTTCCTGTCGCCTCCACCCACCTGAGACATAGATTTCATCTTATTGAGAGGTGACACTTCTGCCCTTTGGTACCAGCTATCAATTTCAGGCAGCGCCCGGAGTGGAGAGAGATGAAGAACCAGGTTCTGCTAAACCGCCTTCAGCCACCCCATCCTTTCCTTAAACACCCATGGGGCCAGCCCACCTGAATCATTGTCACCTGCCCTTCCAGAAGATGTACTGGGACCCCAACACTATCGCCTGGCTGTCAGCAATTCCGTGCTCACCTGCCTGACTTTCAACTGCCAACGCCTGAACCTCTTTTTTTTTAAGATATGTGTTTTGTTCCTATTTTTAATATTTATTTACTTGGCTGCACCAAGTCTTAGTTGGGGCATGCAAGATATTTGCCTGTAGCCTGCGAACTCTTGGTTGCAGAATGTGGGACCTAGTTCCCTGAACAAGGATCAAACCCAGGCCCCCTACATTGAGAGGGAGGAGTCTTAGCCACTGGACCACCAGGGAAATCCCCTTTTTTCAGGCCTTCAGAGCTAGTTTGCTGCCCAGATTGCAGACTGGAAGAGCTAGGGGATAACATCCACAGAGTAGCTCTGAATTACTGACTCTTTGGAGCTGGAGTTTAGGTACCTCAGCTCTCTCACTCTTTGCGGGGGTGGCTCCCAGAATTCCCTAATGGAGTTAAGCTCCAGTCGCCCACAGTGGCAAAGGGCTTGGTCATCACCCCCTCACTGGCTCTTTCCCTTCTCCCCTGTCACTTCCCACCCTCCTGCTCCTGCTTTCTGGGATGACCTACCCCAATCAACTACTTGACCTTGAATCCTTTTCTTCGGGTCTCTTTCCACAGGAACCCAAACTAAGACGCTCATCTAACCTTTTTTAGCAGCTCAAGATGTGAAGCACTGTAGCTAGCAATGGAGATATGGGAGAGGTCTGACATTTATTGAATGCCTACTATGTGCAGAGACTGTGTGTTTCTTGCTCCTGGATCAATCGTCGACGCTAACTGAATGACGTCTCTGGAAAGCTCTGTCTCAATTTTACAGATGAGAAAACAGATACTCAGAGAGGTGAAGTCACTTGCCTAAGGTCACAGAGCTAGCAAACGAGAGTCAGTATCCAAACTCAAGGCCCACTCTCTTACTCACTAGACAGAGGCATGAAACGGAGCCAGGGTCTACTTCTGGGTGTGATCAACAACTCGGGAGAAATTCTCCCAGGGGTAGGGCAGACAGCCTCCTGCAAGGTGCTGAAGACTTCATAATAAAAAGATACAAATAAAAAGATTTCCTGCTCTCAAAGGGGCTGGCGATCTGGTTGGGGGGATAGATGCGTAGATAGAAGAGAGTACGGCTGGGACCCCTTCCAGAATACTCGGCAGCATCTTCCCTACAAGGTCTTCTTCTTGTAGAATCTTGGGGCATTTGTGGTGAGAGGCAGTGGAGAGTTTGTCTGTTTCAGCACTTTCATTTTGTGAGCTGGACATCTGAAGACCAAGAGAGACAGGGATTCACTCAAGGTTGTAATCCAGGGCTAGGGCTCTTGTCTTTGAATTTGGCTGAACATCAACTCCACCCTGCCCCTCACTCCCCACCTTCACCCTGGCCTGTGTCTTGGTCTTACCCTGCAATTCCCCAACAGAGGATCCATCATAAGCAATTCTCAAAACTCAGAAGCCTCAACGTTAACAGAAAACATGTTTTACTACATAAAATGTTTAAATTTCTGTACAATCTAAGGAATAAAAATGTACAGACTTAGGAGAAACTGTTTGCACACAGCAGATTAAGGGTTAATAGCCTTAATATACAAAGAACATTTACTAATCAATAAGGGAAAGACAATCAGAAAAAAAAAGGGACAAAAGATATGAGCAGGGGAACCCAGTCTAAGGAGTCGATGCCAGAGCTTTGGACTTCTGAGGATCCGAGAGTGGTAAAACTGTTACAGCTTGTTAAATAAATGCTTATTCATTATTAAAAGATCCATTTGTAGTGTGGGTCACACATTACTGCTTGTTAAACCTGTTAATGTGCTAGGAGTCCTCCCAGCTGTCTTATTTACAGTTATAATCATAGAAGAAGCTGGCCAAATGCCACAGCTATGACCCCTGTGGTGGGACCCACTCCCTGCTCCTCTCCCACCCCTAGCCCTCTGCCTGTAGTCCCTCAGTCCCAAGCAAAGTAGACTTAGAGTCAAGTTTCCTCTCCAGCCTGGATGGGGCAGACCCAGGAAGAGCTTGGCTGGGGAATCAGGATGCCCGGCCCTGCCCCTGACTGTGTGATCTTGGCTCCCACCTCTGGACATCAGTTTTCCTATCTGTAAAATAGGTGGGTTGGCACCAATGATATCAGAGGTCACTCTAACACTGATGAGCCAACATTTGGAAGGAGAAGTGGCAGGGGGAGATTTGGCACCAACCATCTTCCCTGTCCCCCGACCCCTACTCCGACCACCCCATGCAGAAGGGCATATGCTGACCTAATCACCTGGAACTCAGGAAGTCCTTTTATGTAACTTAGGTCAGAGATGTCATTTTACAGATGGAAAGTCAGAGGCCCAGAGAAGAGCAGGGACTCAGATAAAGTCTCCCAGCCCCCCCAGTTAGGACTAGAACCCCGGTCCCTGGATTCCTTCTCTTTCTCCCTGAAAGGGACGCAGAGGCCCGAGACAGCTGCAGAGCCTGAGTTCTGTGGCTCGCTGCCCTCCTCTCCCAGCTTCTCTCTCCTCCTCCTCGACTCCATAGAGATCCCTCCCCCTGAACCATGAGCATCCTTGCAGAAAAAGAGGCGTGTCGGGTGTCAGGCCAGCCGTGTCCACCCAGCCAGCCAGCCAGACTCCCAGTGTCTCTGCTCTGAAGACAACCCCTGACCCTGAGTGAGTGATGCTCACTACACTGTCTCCCTCTGGGAGCCGCGCGGCCCTTCAGGTTAAGCATTGTCCGCTTCAGGAAGTCCCAAAGAGGCACCGAAGTCCTACCGAACACCTGTTCTGTTTCATCATGTGCTTAATATCCTTTATCTTAATGACTCCTCTTCCATCACTCTCAAACTGAGTCAGTGTGTGCCCAGGGCTGGCAGTGAGCAGATCAGGGCTTGGGGCCAGAGTCTGCCACTTCCTGTGTGACTCTAGGCGAGCCACGTAACCTCTCTGAGCTTTTCAGTAAATGGAGCTGTCACAGGGAAACATTTGGAGAATAAATGAAAGGTATTAGCCCAGTACCTAGGACATAGGGGGAAGTCAATAAAAAGCTGCGGCTATTATTATCTGAAAAATGGGATTAATAACGTCTACCTGAAGATTCTTGAGAGGAGGTAATGACATGAAGGATCTAAAGCATATGGCAAAATCTCAGGTGCTCATTTAGGACCATCCTGGGGCAAGACCATAACTGACGGCGGCGGTGACTCAGGCAGGGGTGTTCAGCTCATTTGTGGACAAGAGGGGTCCATCCAGGTGGCCCTGGGTGCTCGCTGCAGAGATGACCACCTCGTCAGCTCCCACCTGGGGCTGACCTCAGCCCTGTCCAGC
Source organism: Raphicerus campestris (assembly GCA_006410735.1). Classification (NCBI taxonomy): domain Eukaryota; kingdom Metazoa; phylum Chordata; class Mammalia; order Artiodactyla; family Bovidae; genus Raphicerus; species Raphicerus campestris. Next base: position 747,881 of record SJYW01022615.1, on the reverse strand, counting down.
CTCGGGCTGTGACCCAAGCCGGGCGCGTGAGCATCAAGCCTGGATGAGAACCTGGAGCCCAGGAAGGCACACATGATCAATACTAAGCCAATCTCCCACAAGAGTACCCTGGCCTCTGATATCTAGTCGTAAAGAAAATCACTCAGCACGCTAGGGAGAAGTGAAAAATGCCACGGATTACAGTTTGGGATGTTCCGAGTGAGAGTAAGTGAGTTCAGGATTGTTTCCTGCAGTAAATAATTCATCCACTTTAAATTTCGTTTCTTCTTGCCAATGTCTTTCCGCCCTGCCTCTCCCGCCAGCTCCCTTGCAGACCTGATCTCGCCAAGGCTCCCACCCCATCTCTGTCCAGGGTTTCCCTGCAAGCCAGCAAGGAGCTCGGAAGACAAATGTTTTGAGGCCGTTAATGACACTAATCATCTCTCACTGCTAATTACCAACACCACCAAGAGAAACTTCTTTGTGACCCAGCCAGAGGACCACCCAGGGAGGAGAGTCTAAGTTGGGGCAGCCTTGGGGAACGATGGAGCTATGCTGGGGACCCAGGCAAGGGGTAGGGCCCCGAGGAGGGTCAGCCCACTCGACCGAGGGTGGTCTGGCCAGAGACAGCTCCTGCTCTAGAGGACGCCATCCTCTGCTCCATCGGCTTCATCCTTCAGGGGTGATGGCTTGAGGCGGGGCTGGGACCCAGCCAGGAGGCCAAGAGAGAGATCTGGTGAGCAATGGCCCCTTTACCACAGCCACAGGCACTTTAGAGCCCCGAGTCAAAAGCGTTTAAGAATCAATTGAATTACCTGGGGGATGAGAGAGGGAGAATTAGAGTGCGCGCTTGGGATTGACATATACACACTGCTATATTTAAAACAGATAACCAAGAAAGATCTCCTGAATAGCACGGGCAACTCTGCTCGATATTCTGTAATAACTTAAATGAGAAAAGACTTTGAAAAAGAATAGATGCATTTATATGTACAACTGAATCACTTTGCTGTCAGACCTGAAACTAACACAACACTGTTAATCAACTATATTCCAAAATAAATTTTAAAAAGAATCAACACAACGTTGTAAAGCATCTATACCCCTATTTTTAAAAAAAAGGAATCAGTTCTGAGATCTGGGGCAACTTTTAACACCAGCAGCTGGGTCTACAGAAGACCACTCAACAAGCAGATCCTGGGGAGGTGCTGGACACCTGATCTCCAGGAACTCATAGCTTGGCGTGAGGAGATGGATAATAACAGCCAACACTATGGAATTTTACCATGTGCCAGTCACTGTGCTAAGAATGTATGCAAATTCATTGATTCCTCCCAACAACCCCCTGAGGTAGGAGTTTTTTGGGCTGGGGTTTGATTTTTTGTTGTTTTTTGATAGATACTCTTTTATCTCCATTTTACAGATGAGAAACCTGAGAAAGAGAAAGATCAAGGAGTCTGGGTCCAAAGTCAACCTGTTTTAACCACAAAACCTCTAACGGGGACATAAAAGAGTTTTGATTCAGCATGAGCCACAGTAGAATAGGGTCCATTTGGGGTTGCAGGAGCATGGAGGAAGCATGCCATGCAGTCTTGGGTAATCAGTGAAGGCTTCCAGGAGGAGATGAGGTCTGAGAGAGCCTCAAGGGGTGCATGGGAGTTCACTAGGGGAAATGGAGGTGGAAAGGAATTCCAAAAGGTGACGGCATCGTGAGCAAAGTACGGAAATAAGAAAGGGCAGGATTCAAGTGGTCTAGTGATGTTTAAGGATAAGGAGTGAGGTGGGGAACTGTAGGAGACCAAGCAGAGGGGACTGGAGGCTCCAGACGCTAGGCCAAGGGCAATAGGGAGCCACGCAGGGAGAGCAACAGAGAAGAGCTGATGTCAGGAAGCCCCTTCTGGCTATAGGATGAGGGGAGATGGTAGGGAGAGACACATGGGAGGCTGGTGATGGGCCAGGAAAGGGCTAGCCAGGAACTGGGGAGGAGGAAGCAAACTCAGTAAGTGATTTGGAGGTAAAAGAGGGCAGAGTGAGCAATGGATTGCAAGCCGGAGGGAGGATATAAGACAGGGAGGGTCAGGGAGGTGGGACCCACAGATTCCAGGCAGACAGGAGGAGACCACCATTCTCCCCCTCGTACAGAGGAGCCCTGCCAGGCCTCTCGGGGAGGGGGCACANTATTTAAAACAGATAACCAAGAAAGATCTCCTGAATAGCACGGGCAACTCTGCTCGATATTCTGTAATAACTTAAATGAGAAAAGACTTTGAAAAAGAATAGATGCATTTATATGTACAACTGAATCACTTTGCTGTCAGACCTGAAACTAACACAACACTGTTAATCAACTATACTCCAAAATAAATTTTAAAAAGAATCAACACAACGTTGTAAAGCATCTATACCCCTATTTGAAAAAAAAAAGAATCAGTTCTGAGATCTGGGGCAACTTTTAACACCAGCAGCTGGGTCTACAGAAGACCACTCAACAAGCAGATCCTGGGGAGGTGCTGGACACCTGATCTCCAGGAACTCATAGCTTGGCGTGAGGAGATGGATAATAACAGCCAACACTATGGAATTTTACCATGTGCCAGTCACTGTGCTAAGAATGTATGCAAATTCATTGATTCCTCCCAACAACGCCCTGAGGTAGGAGTTTTTTGGGCTGGGGTTTGATTTTTTGTTGTTTTTTGATAGATACTCTTTTATCTCCATTTTACAGATGAGAAACCTGAGAAAGAGAAAGATCAAGGAGTCTGGGTCCAAAGTCAACCTGTTTTAACCACAAAACCTCTAACGGGGACATAAAAGAGTTTTGATTCAGCATGAGCCACAGTAGAATAGGGTCCATTTGGGGTTGCAGGAGCATGGAGGAAGCATGCCATGCAGTCTTGGGTAATCAGTGAAGGCTTCCAGGAGGAGATGAGGTCTGAGAGAGCCTCAAGGGGTGCATGGGAGTTCACTAGGGGAAATGGAGGTGGAAAGGAATTCCAAAAGGTGACGGCATCGTGAGCAAAGCACGGAAATAAGAAAGGGCAGGATTCAAGTGGTCTAGTGATGTTTAAGGATAAGGAGTGAGGTGGGGAACTGTAGGAGACCAAGCAGAGGGGACTGGAGGCTCCAGACGCTAGGCCAAGGGCAATAGGGAGCCACGCAGGGAGAGCAACAGAGAAGAGCTGATGTCAGGAAGCCCCTTCTGGCTATAGGATGAGGGGAGATGGTAGGGAGAGACACATGGGAGGCTGGTGATGGGCCAGGAAAGGGCTAGCCAGGAACTGGGGAGGAGGAAGCAAACTCAGTAAGTGATTTGGAGGTAAAAGAGGGCAGAGTGAGCAATGGATTGCAAGCCGGAGGGAGGATATAAGACAGGGAGGGTCAGGGAGGTGGGACCCACAGATTCCAGGCAGACAGGAGGAGACCACCATTCTCCCCCTCGTACAGAGGAGCCCTGCCAGGCCTCTCGGGGAGGGGGCACAACCAGCTGATTTCAGCCCAGCTTGGACTGTAGAGGGGCCCAGCCGCCAGTAGCTGATAAGGCAGGAAAGTGCCCAAGTCTGAAAGATCCCCTGGCCAGCTAACATCTCCTCCTCCAGCACCTCGACTCCCACCGCTCGAGCTTGATTCTCTTGGGTTGGAGCATTGCATGCTGTCTGATGGGGAGATGGTGTTATGCCTTGAACTCCTCTTACACAGCCTTGTAGACAAAGCACGCATCATCTTTTTTGCAGGGGCTGCTTTCTGGGGTTCCCTCAGGCAGAATAAATTGTCCCCTCATCTGTGGTGCCAGAGTGCCTTGTAGGCTTGCATAGCCCTGATGATATTAGAGTGAATTGGCTTTTCCCCCCTCTGTCTGCTGCATTAGCTTGGGAGTTCCTGGAGGGGCGAGGGGACAAGAGATTCGTCTGTTTGTATGTTTTTGCAAATGAGAACAATTTTGCATGAATGCAATTTTTTAAGCGTGTGTCCCCTTTTATACTGAAACCTCTGAAAGGGGTCTCTTGTCCTATTTTATTTTATTTATCATGCTGGAACACTGACTCTTCTTTGGTGTTCAGCTTTATACATTTCAACACACATAGATTCATGTGACCACCAATTGAATGCACTCTGAATTCACATAAATGGTATTATCTTCAGATCCCCACTGGCTTCTTAATCCTTTCATTTCATGTTGTAAAGACCCATCCATGTCTATCACTGTGTATAGTCTGTTGCACGAAGAGCTGCCTAGATCTCCAAGTTCTGTATCCCAGCATGTGCCTGACCCCTGCCCCAGGGAGGTCATCCAGGTCACGTCACCTCCTTCCTTCACCACAGATGCATTTGAGATGAGCACCCTCCAAATTTGTCCCTCATGGACATGCTGAGAACTTCCCTGGGATGTATACCTGAAGCGGAATCCCTGGGTCATAGGTCATCATATAAACAAGGATCTCTAAATCTCATGTGACTCACAAGGGTGTCCCAGCCCACCTTGGAGAACAGCAGGCCATGGAGAGCCAGGATGCACAGACACGGCTATTCCAGGTGTTAAAAGTTGACACCCTTCCACCCTAAGTGGCTAAACAGCAGCCTCCCTGTCTTGTAAGTTTCCCAAGGGCGCAGCCTACCTTGACCTCCAGCTCTTCTCAGAGCCCCTGACTTCCCCCAGGATCTAGCAAGTAATGGGTTACACCTCACCCAGAAAAGGCCTCCAGGGTCCTGTTCTAGTTCCCAGTGTCCATCGACAGAAGCTCAAGTCCTCCCCAGCCAGTCTCTGGAAGCCCCCTCCCCTTACTGGAGCACAAGACCAGTGCTTTAGGGCTGGCCATGAATGGAGCTTGGTGGACTACAGTCCACGAGTTGCAAAGAGTCGGACATGACTGAGCAACTTCACTATGGCCTCCCTGAACATGTTCGCATCATTCCCACAGCCACCCTGAGAGCCAGGGAGTGGTTCTCCCACTTGACAGAAGAAGAAACTGAGGCCCAGAAAGTGAGAGTGACTTGCCCAGGGTCACACAGTGATATGGAGCAGAATCAGGACTGAAGGGAGTTTGCAGATGGAGATAGGGCCCATTACAGTCCTCCTTTGAGGGGTCCCCACTGCACACCAAATGCAGTGAAATGCACCCACCCCCACCTCATGCATCTCTTACACATGATTATGGGAGAGGTGAGTTGAATTGCTGTCGACGAGTTGGCACAATGCTAGGTTCTGTAGACATTTAATTAAACACTCATTAATTTCTATTTTGCAGTTTTCATTTTGTGTTTTCGAGCTAATCTTTTTTCTCCTTTTTTCCTTTCACATCTCTAACTTTTCTGTACGCCCTCGACGAGAAGATCAAGAGCCCTTCTGAATGCCTGAACGATCACCTGTGGTTCTGAGTCCTGTGGGAAACTGGGCCCAGGTCTGTCCTGGTCTCCATGATGGGCCCTTTGTAGATAACCAGGCTTCAGGTGGTCTGGGGGATGAGGAGGCATAGAATTCAGTCAAGCTGGGGTCATTCCCTCAAGGGGCCCCAATTCTGCCTCTGAAACTCAACATTCCCAAAGGCAAAGGCTTTCTAGTCCCAGGAGGTGTGTGCTCAGGGTGTCTGAAGGGAGTCAGTGTATTAAGAAGCAGAGACATCACTTTGCCAATAAAGGACCATCTTCCCAAAGCTATGGTTTTCCCATTAGTCATGTACGGATATGAGATTTGGACCATAAAGAAGGCTGATCACTGAAGAAATGATGCTTTCGAATTGTGGTGTTGGAGAAGACTCTTGAGAGTTCCTTGGACAACAGAGAGATCAAACCAGTCAATCCCAAAGGAAATCAACCCTGAACATTCATTGGAAGGACTGATGCTGAAACTCCAATACTTTGGACATCTGATGCAAAGAGCCGACTCATTGGAAAAGACCCTGATGCTAAGAAAGATTGAGGGCAGGAGGAGAAGGGGGTGACAGAGGATGAGATGGCTGGATGACATCACCAAGTTAATGGACATGAGTTTGAGCAATCTCTGGGAGATAGTGAAGGACAGAGAAGCCTTGTGTGCAGCAGTCCATGGAGTTGCAAAGAGTCGGACACGACTTAGCAACTGAACAACAACAGGGAATGAACACAGAGATTCTCTGAAGCTAGCAGTTGGGGCAAGGGTGGGGGATTCTTGGTGGAGAATGGAAGATACTGGCAGGCTCTTAAAAAAACGTTTATTTATCTGGTTGCATCAGACCTTGGTTGTGGCCCACAGGATCACTTTCTCGGGCACAGGCTCAGGAGTTGCTGCACGTGGTATTAGTTTCCTCTTGGCACGTGGGATCTTAGTTCCCTGACCAGGCATAAGACCTGCATCCCCTGCACTGGAAGGTGGATTCTTAGCCACTGGACCACCAGGGAAGTCTCTGGAAGGCTTTTTTTAAGGTAGAGAGGAAGAGGGAAGAGTGGAGACCTGGGATGCCAGGATTCCAAGTCTAGAGCCCTGGTCCAGATTAATAATAGTGTCAACCAGGATCTATTGGGCACCTTCTGGGGGTCAGGGGCTGGCCTCCTGTCATTTTAGTTCATTCTCATGATATCTGTGGGATGCAGGCAGGGCAACCCAGTAGAGCATGCGTGGATCCATCAGAACATCCACCATTGATGCTGGAGCAAGTCCTTGAGCTACACAAAGGAGCTGACCCTTCTGGATCGTGGGCAGGAGAGGCATCCTAGGTGGGACTGGGGTGGTAGCAAGGAAGAGCATTGGGTCCACTGGCTGTTTNGGGCTGGCCTCCTGTCATTTTAGTTCATTCTCATGATATCTGTGGGATGCAGGCAGGGCAACCCAGTAGAGCATGCATGGATCCATCAGAACATCCACCATTGATGCTGGAGCAAGTCCTTGAGCTACACAAAGGAGCTGACCTTCTGGATCGTGGGCAGGAGAGGCATCCTAGGTGGGACTGGGGTGGTAGCAAGGAAGAGCATTGGGTCCACTGGCTGTTTACTGACCAGTCTAGAAGCATTGCAATATTTGAACAAGCCTTGCTGAATATCAGTTCAGGTTATGGGTATTTTATCATCATCTCCACTTTATAGTCAAGGAACTAGGTAGGCTTGGAGAAGTGTGGGGCCTTGCCACCTGTAGGCGGGAGGTGCTCCTGAATTCAGACCTCCATCTGGCTGAGTCNGTTTACTGACCAGTCTGGAAGCATTGCAATATTTGAACAAGCCTTGCTGAATATCAGTTCAGGTTATGGGTATTTTATCATCATCTCCACTTTATAGTCAAGGATCTAGGTAGGCTTGGAGAAGTGTGGGGCCTTGCCACCTGTAGGCGGGAGGTGCTCCTGAATTCAGACCTCCATCTGGCTGAGTCCAGGGCTCATCCCTTTTATCATGAAGTGCCTAGCTTGCACATCCTGGCTGTTTTCTCTTTCCCCAAAAGGCCTTGATGGAGGCCTCCAGGCTGTAACCTCCAGTTCGAAGGATGGCAGCTTAAGCAGGAGACAGGAAAGGGTTAACTAGTGGTGGTCATGGCACCTGGTGGTCATGGCATGCCCCTCAGGCCTGGCACCTACCCTAGACTTTCATCTCCATGGGCTTCAGTTGAGAGAAGCCGAAGTCTGGCCCAACAGGGACTCGGCAGCATGGTTTCCCTTTGATTCCCTGGGAGGCTGCCTGCTCCAAGCCCAGAATCAAAAGCAAGCAGCAGTGGCCAGGGCCTCGGGGCCCCCAGAATGGCAACTTCGGGGTCCCCTTGCACCTGCTTGGCCTGGGCTGCTGCTAGGGCTCCTTCTGCCAGATGCTCGGGGACTAGGCAGAGCAGGATGCAGGCTGAGGCAGGCCCTGGGACACCGGGGAGNCATGGTTTCCCTTTGATTCCCTGGGAGGCTGCCTGCTCCAAGCCTAGAATCAAAAGCAAGCAGCAGTAGCCAGGGCCTCGGGGCCCCCAGAATGGCAACTTCGGGGTCCCCTTGCACCTGCTTGGCCTGGGCTGCCGCTAGGGCTCCCCTTCTGCCAGATGCTCGGGGACTAGGCAGAGCAGGATGCAGGCTGAGGCAGGCCCTGGGACACAGGGGAGAAGGGACAACGTAAAGCCCGGGCACTAGGGACTCAGACCCAGGATGGGGGACTGCAGGCGGGGGTCCAGGAGGCTGGAGTGAGGAGGGAGCACGGGCCTGCGAGAAGCACAGAGACTGAGCCCCCCAGTCCCCTGCAACCTCCCAGGGTTTGGGCGGGTCTCAAGGTGAGAGCTGTGGGGGACCCGGTGAGGAAAGGCAACGCATTTAAAAGGAATTAGTCAGGAGAAGGTGACAGGCCCATTCTGAAGCAAGATGAATGGGTTTCAGTTGGCGAAAATGATTCTAATTTATAATCTGCTTCTTGCTGCCGCTCGCCAATTAATTCTCTATAGATACATAAATAGGCCGCGTGTTTGCTTTGCTTCAAACATAATAAACATTACACTCTGTCCTCTTCTTTTGNTCATTCACCAGGACAGCAGTTACTTCTCCCTGTTCGCCCCATCTCCTTCGCTCACCATTTCTTTCTCAGCCACCCTGTGAGGGGCCCTGCATTGGGAGGATGGGTGTCCCGCTGGCTTTACACATGCAGCAGCCTGAGTGAGTTTAAAAACAGGATAAGGTTCATGGCGATCCTCTGTTTCAGATTTCAACAATTTCCCCTTCCTTACTCTCAGGACAGAATTTACAGTTTAACAAGACCCACATGGCCCCGTGTGGTGTGGCCCCCTGCCAGCTTCTCCAGGCTCCTTTCAGCCCTGCTTCCCCATCACTCCTGAGGCCAGCTTCCTGCTGCCTTTCAGGTTTCTGGACTCCACACTCCATCCAGCCTCAGGGCCTTTACCCACGCTGTTCCTTCCACTTCTCTGCTCTCTCCCTCCCCACCTCCACTGCTTCAGTTAACACCCACTCAGCCCTCCTGTCTGAGAAAATCAGACATCCTCAGGGAACCCTTCCCCAGCCCCTGACTGGACCAGTCCCTCCGTTTGATGCCCTGCTTGCTCCCCTGTAACTTTATTTCGTCATCATCATTTGTTTTTGTGGGGTTTTTTTGGCCTCAATCAGAGATCGAACTCCCACCCCCTGAAGGGGAAGCTCAGAGTCTCAACTGCTGGACCACTAGCGAAGTCCCATTGTCATTTGTTGTAATGCTATCCTGAGTTGATAATGATAATAATAGCTAACAATTATTGAGAACTTTGTGCTCAATAGTAAATGATGCCGTATTACATGTTTTCACATGTTTTTAGTCATCTAATTGCTCAAACAACCCTCTGAGGTAGCTACTGTTCTTGTTCCTGTTCTACAGAGGAAGAAACTGAGGCTGAGAAGAGGTTATTTGTGCTGTAAGATCACACAGATATAAAAAGAGTGGGTATAGGTGTACGTATAACTGATTCATTTTGCTGCATAGCAGAAACTAACACAACATTGTAAATCAACTGTACTCCAATAAAAAACATGTTTTTTAAAGATCAAACAGATAGTAAAGTGCCAAACTGGGATATGGACCCAGGCAGCCCGACTCTAGAGCCTGCCAATGTCTGTCTTTTCTGCTTGATGGTAAACCCATGAGATGAGGGACCGTCTGTCTTGTTCACAGCTTTGTCCCCTACACCCTTCAGAGGGCTCAGTAAATGTTGAAGGAATGAATGAATAAATGAATAGGAGTTGGAGCAGTACAAGGTTCATGGTGTGGGAATGCAACCAAGGAGGCTGGAGTGATGGACAGGACGAGATGTGAAAGGCCCTGTGTGGCAGCCACAGGAGTCCAGACTTGGCCCCGGTCCATGGGAACCATGGTGCTTCCTCGAGCAGAGGAGGGTGGAGCTCAAATGAATATGTTAGCCAGATCCTGCTGCTGGCTGTTGAGGAGGACAGCCAGAGGTAGGGTCCTTTCCTGCCCAGCAGCCAGGCGAGACTGGCACCTGCCCCCTCCCACTTGGCCCTATTAGCATTCCGCGTGCCGCTCGGGCTCCACAATTAACACAAAGGTACAGTCATTCATTCTGACTGGCGGACTCGGGGGATCAGCCGATCGGGGGCTGGCTGCGCGGGGCTTCTGCTGGGAAGGCATGTCACAGCACAGCGGCCACCGAAATGAAAAGCTATTAATAATGATCCTGGAACTTCACTCCCATCAGCTGTTTGTTTAAAGGTGTTCCGTACTTGGAACCGCCTGATTTATGTGGGCAATAATGCGCCCCGGTCGGTCCGTACTTTTTAAAGCAGTGCTAATGGGGTGAGACGGAGACCCTGGGGGATGCTAGGGGGATAAGGCTTGAAGGCCAGGCCTGGTCAGCCTCAAACCTCAACTCCCTGACCAGCACCATCTTAAAAGGCCCCGGAGATGGCAAAAAAGAAGAGATGAAAGAGCCAGGAGAGCTGGGTTCAAATCACAGCCCCTACATTTGACCAGTTTAAGCTTGTCTGTTTCCCACCCCATTCCCTCCAGCCTCAATTTTCTTATCTGCACCTTGAGTAAAAGAAAATGAAAGGCGCTCGCTCAGTCGTGTCCGACTCTTTGCAACCGCATGGACTATACAGTCCCTGGAATTCTCCAGGCCAGAATACTGGAATGGGTAGCCTTTCCTTTCTCCAGAGGGTCTTCCCAACTCAGGGATCGAACCCAGGTGTCCCACATTGCAGGTGGATGCTTTACCAGCTGAGCCACCAGGGAAGCCCTTGAGTAAAAGAACTGCAGCCGAACAGCAGTGTGGTTAGGAGCATTCAGCAGACGCACGTGAAGCTCAATAACGTCTTCATTTTCTCCCCTTTCTTTTTGGAAAACTGTCTGCACCGCCTGTCCAGCTCTCTCGAGGAAGGAGAAGCAGTCAATCCACTGCTATGGTTGCAATTTGACATTTAAATTTCTGAAGGCCTCACAACAACACAGGGAGAGGGTATTATGCCTATTTTAGAGGTGGGAAAACTGAGGCTGAAGAGAGAAAGAGACAAGTCTACGGTGACCCAGCTCAAAGTCCACTATGATGTGAGTTCCAGATGGGCAGAGACTGGATGTCCACTACTGAGTACCCAGCTCTTTGCACAACGCCTGTCACAGAAGTACAATGTATTACTGTTGAACCAAACACAAAAACTGTCAGAACCGTGAGTCTTTGACTTGGAGGCCTATTGCCCTTTCCATGTCGAATCCCAGGGGTAGTCATAAGAGCTGGGTGCTATCCCCACCTCCTGGATACGTTAGATAATGGGAACACTGGATCAGATGTCTCTACGAGTGGTTTCTCAGCCTACTGACACTTTGGGTTGGGTAATTCTCTGTTGTCAGGGGCTGTCCTGGGCACTACAGGATGTTTCACAGTGTCCCTGGCCTCCACCCACTAGATGCCAGTAGCACCCCTCCAGCTGGGACCTGCAGATGTGTCTCTAGATATTGCAAATGTTCCTGGGGGTCAAAATTGCCCCGGTTGAGAACCGCTGTTCTGAGAGCGTCCTTGAAACATTATACAAGCTGTTATGTTGTGGAGGTTTCGGGGGTTGGGGAGAAGACGACACTTGAACTCATGACCCCACCACGACCCAAGGAGAAATATCATGTTGATATTTTCACAGAGTCACCTTTTCCCACTTGTCCTGTTAGAGGACAATTCTTCTCCTTGGCAGAGCCAGTAGCCTGGCAGTTTCTGCTGATGATGCTAACCTGGTCCACTCACAGAAAGTCACTTCCTTTTGCGGAAGGTGAATTTCCCAGAATGTGTTACAGCGAAACCCGGGGGCTGCTGGGTCCCTCTCAGGTTCAGAGGTGAAGGAGGGAACTTGGGCTGTTGGGGATGAAGGCTAGGAATGACCTGAACTGGTCTCCAGGGAGGCTCTGGAGGATTTGGAGAGACAAGAGAGAGTCATAGGCAGATCAGGGGGCAGGTACCGCTTCAGCAAAGATGAGGCAGAAATGAGCTTGTATAAAATGGCCTGTACCCATTCTGGAAAGTTAGACATGAGGACATCCTTCCTTCTCCCACAGACCCTGCCTCTCACTGTCCTACCTGGGGAAGCCACCCCTTTTCCCAGGGGACACAGCTCCTCCTGGCTCCAAGTCCTTCCCTCCAAGCCTCTCTCCCACTGGGACTCATTACCCAGAGGAGGCCTGGAGGGGAAGGAAAGGTGGATGCTTTGATGTTGGGCCCCAAGGGTTTCAATTGCAGCCGCAGTGGAACTTACAGCCCGGTGGCCTTGGCCACATCACATGATCAAGGGTGACTGACATTCAAAATAGTTAACAATTGGAACTGCACAGGCCCTGACCAGTCAGAACAGATGACACCTGGAAAGGAAAAGGGGGCCAGCAGGACTGGCTGAACACTATCAGGCCTGCCTCTGTGCCTCTCCTCCATCTCGATAGACTAGCAACACATCTACCCCTGTGGGGCTGTGGGATGAAATAGAGGGAGAGTGCCCAGCACCACAACTTGCATACAGCAGGCAATCAATAAATGTCCCTTGACTTCCCCAGAAGATGCAAAAGGTGCTGAAGTTTGCATGCTCTGCAGTGGACCTCGATCCCAGCAAAGACTTCTCTTTCCAGATATTGAGGAAGATGTCTAACGAGCCCTCCCGAGCCCACCCCTCCAGGGCTCAGAAGCACAGGGTCTGGAGAGGTGTTCAGGGTCCAGATACATCAACTACCACCAGCGAGCTAAGACTGTGGGCCCTGGACCCTTGCCCCCAGGTGTCTTCATCCTGCCCAAAGGCCCTGGAGCCCCTCTGCCACCCATCCCCGGAGGACCTGGAGCTGTCACTCCATTCTGGCCCAGCCAGCCCCCCTCTCGGTGTGTTTAGGCAGCTTGTCATTACGAAATCCATTTTCTTATCTCTTACCATATCTATTTTTCTAATTCTTACTTAACGAGCTCCCCTGAAAATAAGAAAATCATTGGAACAATTTCCTTAAGTGTGAAAGATTAGTCTGAAATCGGCATTAAGGGGACTAATTACCTTCATTCTCCCACCTTTCCGACAGCCGTTTGTTAGCAGCAAGGACTCATTCATCTGCTGCTCAGGGAAGGCCGTCAACATTTGGCTGCAGTGGGATTCTCCGCTCCCGCTTTCACTCACAGGGCGTGTGTGTGTGTGTGTGTGTGTGTGTGTGTGCGTAAGAGAGAGGGACAAATGAATGCCCCATGGGTAGGAATGGGGGATGAAGGTGATGCTGTATTCAGAATCAGGCATGGATGGGTGCCTAGGGGAGGTGGAGGCTGGATCCTGCCACACAAGTTCGTGACTAGCGCCTCCCCAGGGACCATAATTCCCAGCCACTGACTCACTGAATGGCTTTGAGAAGTCACTTTGTGTCTTTGGGCATCTGTCTTCTCATTGGTAAAATAAAGGTAGGGAATTCCCTGATGCTCCAGCAGTTAGGACTCCGAGCTTTCACTGTCAGGGGCTTGGGTTTGATTCCTAGTTGGGGAACTAAGATCCCCCAAGAAGCAAAAAAAAAAAAAAAAAAAAAAAAAGAAAAAAGTATAATGAGAGTAATTTCCTGTAGCTACAGAAACATCTCTGTCAAGCTTTCCTGGAGACCAGGCTCACACAGGCGACTGCCCACTCTTAATCCTCGCCATCCCACCCCAGGACAGCTATCGTCATTAGTGCAGTGTACAGGGAAGAAAACGGAGGATCAGAGAGGTTAGGGAACCTACCCTAGGTCACACAGTGAATTCAGAGCCAGAGGTGGGAGTGGTGTCTGATTCCGGAGTCATGCCCTCTCCACTCTATCTGGACATCAGACTTTCAGAAACACACTCCCAGCGAACACGGAATCTGAAGACCTAGGCTCCAGCCCTATCTGGAGCTCATGCCAGTGGGATGACCAGAGGCACCTCTGGCATCTCTCTAAGCCTCGGTTTTCTCCTCTGTGAAATGGGAGTGGTTATCATGCCTTCCACCATTGAAAGATTTGGTGAGACCCACACGTTGGAACTTGCCGTGTGAACTGAAACATGAGGTAGCTGAGAAGAGGATGGCAAGGGGAGAAGCTCATTTGAGGGCAGAGGACTCACGGAGAGGGAAAGACTACACAAGGGCATCCTTGGAGTCTGTGGAAGCTGGGGACAAACCCAGAGGTCTGGACCCAGCTCCCCTGCCCCTGGTAGGCTGCCCCACTCCTGTGCCCAGCATTGAGGCGCCGCCTTCTGGAACAAGGCTCTGAGCAGCAGGAGACGGACTGACAAAAGGGGCCGCCCAGCGCAGCGCGCCAGGGATTATGGGCTCCAGCGTCCAGCCTGGTACCTGGTGTGGGGGAGGGGCCCTCACCCACCGCCTCTCCCGGGGAAACTCATTGGGGGAGGCGTATAAGCTGAGAAGATGACGGGAACATCTTCCATTTTCCATTTAACCACCTGATATTGAATTATAAATAATTCATACACCTGCCAAACATTTGATTAAAAGAACCCAATTCGCACTGCATTTGTCAAGGGGTAAGAATTGCATTTGGTGTTTTTATTTTAATCTGTCCTTTAACTCTTTTACGAATATTTATTTATACTTGGCTGTCAGGTTTTATTCTATTTGCCCTGATTTTATTCTGGCTGTAGCTGGTGTTCTTTCCTTCCCCTTTTTATTTTGTCACTTCTGCCTAGTAGTCATGCATTTGAGAGCTCAGAGGCAATAAATAAGGAAGCGGGATTCCCTCTCTGCTCTCGGCATGCACTCCTACCCCTACTTCCGTCTACACCCGTTGTTTATGGACCCCCCCCCACCTCTCTGCCCTGATCCGCTCCTCACCCACCCAGGCTAACCTACTCTGGATGTAATTCACCAAGTCCAGGGTGTCTGGATGTGTCCCACATATACACCCACATCTCTGTCTCCTGACCTCTGCCCATGCTCTTCCCTGCCATCTTTCTTTTAAAAAAAAATCATTTATTTGGCTATGCCAGCTTAGTTGCAGCATGCAGGATCTTTAGTTGAGGCATGCCAACTCTTAACTTGTGGCACATGGAATCTAATTCCCCAACCAGGGATCAAATCCTGGCCCTCTGCATTGGGAGCGTGGAGTCTTAGCCACTGGACCACCAGGGAAGCCCTACCCTCCTTCCTTGTTGCCAAGCTTAGAGGAGGTCCTCTAATAATTATTTTTTGAATAAATGAAGCCACATCATTAAAATCATCAGTATCATTGTCTTTGGGGGCAAAATGGAAAGTATTGGTATTCATCAAGTCTGGTGATGAGAATTTGCTGTCACCATGGACCTTGCATTCAACCAGCTCGAAACCCCTGCCCTGTCACGTACCAGCTGCTGAATGTGGGTGAAATACTTCAGTTCCTTAGGTCTGCACTCCCCCATCTGTAAAAGGCATATATTAAAATAGCACCCACGTCAGAGATTGATACAAGAATTAGTGCATACGCCCAGGACATAGTAAGCATTCAGAAACTGGCAGCTCCTATTTTTATTATAAGCTGCAATCTCTCTCTCTCTCTCTCAATGCTGCCCATGTTCCCACCTGCCCTCCCTGCTTCTCCCGGGAGTCTGAAGTCTCGGGTGTTTGTGATATTACCCTCAATGCCGGGTGGAGGTCGACAGATGTGTCTGACAAACAAGGAAGAGAAAAGCAGGCCATTGCTTTTTGTGGGCTACCTGCTTTCCCAATAATGTGCTGTGTTTGTCGGAGGGCTTACACCGGTTGGTTTGTGAATTGACATAAAAACTTGTTTCTGCCAAGTGATTCAGGGGATCTGGGAATTTACTTGAGACCTTGTCAATGCTCTCTGAATACAAAGGGGCTGGGAGGCTGTATGCCTCAAATAGCCTATGATTGTGACATTAAGAGCATCAGGGTGGGGATATGCGCTTTTTTTTTTAAGTTTATGAAACATGTTCTCCTATACATCATGTGTTTTTTTCTCAAGCTCCTATAAAATTCTAGCATCTTTCCAAATTCAGCCAGCCATCCCACTCTCCCCTGGCTTGTGCCAGTCCACCAGGTTATCAGGATTAAAAGGGATCTTGGGCCCTACCTGTCACCTGAACTGTTTACCAGAGCCTTGTCACACGCTCCTTGCCTCTGTGCTTGTCCCTTCCAAAGCCACACTCCACACTGTGCGTTCTTTCTGAGACTTAGCCAACCCCATCACTCTCTTGATTAAACTTTCAGTGGCTCCCACTGCCCTCAAAGTAAAGTTCAGGATGCCCCTTGCTTGTGACTGGGGTCTGCCACCCCAGTTAGATGGTGAAGACTTTTTCCTTTGTCATCAATAATTTAATCGTGGAGATTTTTCTGGTGATCCATTGATTGAGACTCCACATATCCACTGCAGGGGGCGTGGGTTCCATCTCTGGTTGGGGAACTAAAATCCCACATGCTGTCTGGTGCAGTCAAAAAAATAAATACACAAAACAATTTTTTAAATAATAATGTAATCTAATGAGAAACCAAGCCACAGCTTCCCTGGGGACCTACTTTATGTCATGTACTGTGCCTGGCACAGNTAGCACCCACGTCAGAGATTGATACAAGAATTAGTGCATACGCCCAGGACATAGTAAGCATTCAGAAACTGGCAGCTCCTATTTTTATTATAAGCTGCAATCTCTCTCTCTCTCTCTCAATGCTGCCCATGTTCCCACCTGCCCTCCCTGCTTCTCCCGGGAGTCTGAAGTCTCGGGTGTTTGTGATATTACCCTCAATGCCGGGTGGAGGTCGACAGATGTGTCTGACAAACAAGGAAGAGAAAAGCAGGCCATTGCTTTTTGTGGGCTACCTGCTTTCCCAATAATGTGCTGTGTTTGTCGGAGGGCTTACACCGGTTGGTTTGTGAATTGACATAAAAACTTGTTTCTGCCAAGTGATTCAGGGGATCTGGGAATTTACTTGAGACCTTGTCAATGCTCTCTGAATACAAAGGGGCTGGGAGGCTGTATGCCTCAAATAGCCTATGATTGTGACATTAAGAGCATCAGGGTGGGGATATGCGCTTTTTTTTTAAGTTTATGAAACATGTTCTCCTATACATCATGTGGTTTTTTTCTCAAGCTCCTATAAAATTCTAGCATCTTTCCAAATTCAGCCAGCCATCCCACTCTCCCCTGGCTTGTGCCAGTCCACCAGGTTATCAGGATTAAAAGGGATCTTGGGCCCTACCTGTCACCTGAACTGTTTACCAGAGCCTTGTCACACGCTCCTTGCCTCTGTGCTTGTCCCTTCCAAAGCCACACTCCACACTGTGCGTTCTTTCTGAGACTTAGCCAACCCCATCACTCTCTTGATTAAACTTTCAGTGGCTCCCACTGCCCTCAAAGTAAAGTTCAGGATGCCCCTTGCTTGTGACTGGGGTCTGCCACCCCAGTTAGATGGTGAAGACTTTTTCCTTTGTCATCAATAATTTAATCCTGGAGATTTTTCTGGTGATCCATTGATTGAGACTCCACATATCCACTGCAGGGGGCGTGGGTTCCATCTCTGGTTGGGGAACTAAAATCCCACATGCTGTCTGGTGCAGTCAAAAAAATAAATACACAAAACAATTTTTTAAATAATAATGTAATCTAATGAGAAACCAAGCCACAGCTTCCCTGGGGACCTACTTTATGTCATGTACTGTGCCTGGCACAGGGTTCAAGGGTAAGTCAGATTTCTGCTAAGAGTTAGGGAAGCTGTGAGAAGAGGGAAAGAACAGGAACCAATATTCACGGAGCATCCCCTGTGTACCTTTTGCCCACCGTAACCTGCAAACTAGGTATCGTTGTGTAGAGCAAGGAAGTGGCTTATTGAAGGTTGCAGGCTGGTAAGTGTCGGAGCTGGGATTCAAATCCAGGTCTCTCTGAGTCTAATCCATGTGTGTGTGTGTGTGTGTGTGTGTGTGTTTCCCTATCACTTTTTTTTTGCCACTGCCTCCCAGGAGCTAGTGGGTGTCGGTCTCAAGAGAGACAGCAGGGCTTCCCTGGTGTTCCAGTGGTTAAGAATCCCCCTGCCAATGCAGCAGACATGGGGTCGATCCCTGGTAGGGAAGAGTCCTCGTGCTGTGGAGCANACTTTTTTTTTGCCACTGCCTCCCAGGAGCTAGTGGGTGTCGGTCTCAAGAGAGACAGCAGGGCTTCCCTGGTGTTCCAGTGGTTAAGAATCCCCCTGCCAGTGCAGCAGACATGGGGTCGATCCCTGGTAGGGAAGAGTCCTCGTGCTGTGGAGCAACTAAGCCCATAAGCCACAACTACTGAAACCAGGGTGCCCTTAGCCAGTGCTCCCCAACAAAAGAAGCCACCACAACAATAAAGCCACGCAGCAGAGTGAAGACGAGCCCCCACTCTCCACAACTAGAGAAAACCCACGCACAGCAACAAAGACCCAGCACAACCAAAAATAAATACATCTTTTACAAAAAGAAGAAGAGAGAGAGAGAGAGNGATGAAAGTTGTTCTGTACTGAGCGTTTGCTGTGTTCTAGAAGCGTCATGTGCATTATCTCATTTAACTCTCACTGAAAGCCATGTGTGAGCAAAGATCATGTCCAGTTTTCAGATGAGAAGACTGAGGCCCAGAGACATGCAGAATTTCCTCCTATTCACCAAGCTGGCCCTGATTTTCCTCAGCCCAGTACACAGCTTGCTCCAGCCACGGTATTCCCTCTCTGTTCATGGGGGTTTAGAGCAAGAACATCTGGAAAAACCAACTGGGCATGTCTGCACCCAGAGCCCAGAATCCACAAAATTCCAAGTGACAGGTGTCCTCAGGTGATAAGAAAGGTACCCAGGTCATTTCTGGGACAGGAGGCTCAGCTTGTCAGCTGGGAGGACGAGCTCCCCACCTCCACCATTTGTTGTCATTTTTCAATAGCCAATTTGTGTCCGACTCTTTGAGACCCCATGGACTGCAGCAGGCCAGGCCTCTCTATCCCTCACCATCTCCTAGAGATTGCCCAGGTTCATGTCCATTGAGTGGTGATGCTACCTAACCATCTCATCCTCTGTCACCTCTTCTCCTGCCTTCAATCTTTCCCAGCATCAGAGTCCTTTCCAGTGAGTCAGCTGTTCACATCAGGTGGCCAAAATATTGGATTCAGCTTCAGAATCAGTCCTTCTGATGAGTATTCAGGGTTGATTTCCTTTAGGATTCTCCCCACCATGAGTTTTCCTTAGGCAGGGGCTGAGGCAGCTGAGACATGGACTGGCAGAGACATTGAACTATGAAATGGTAGACTCCTGGAGCTGGACATGGGAGGAGAAACTGAGGCCCGGGGAAGGGATGAGGAGGACTCACTGATGGCCACATGGCCATCCAGAAGACGAGCAGGGTGAGGAGGCTGCGCTCTCCCAGTCCAGTGGACCCAGCAGTCTAGAGAAGTGCTGTGGAAGCCTGGGCCTGGATTAGGGGTCAAGGAGAGGTGCAAAGTCAGCAGAGTCCCCAGGAGCCCAGGGTCACAGGGGAGAGTGGGAGGGAGCGGCCTCTGTTCCCCCTCCACCCTCTACCCTCCAGTTAGGTCAAACGAGCCTTCCTCTCTGTGCTCCTGGCTCCACGCTCCTGCTTCTGCCCTCTGGCTTCTGCCCTCAGCCCCTGTGTCTCTCCCTTCAGCCTCTGTTTCTCTCCCCTCAGCCCCTCTGTCTCTCTCCTCAGGCCCTCTGTCTCTCCCCTCAGCCCCTCTGTCTCTGCCCTCAGCCCCTCTGTCTCTGCCCTCAGCCCCTCTGTCTCTCTCCTCAGGCCCCTCTGTCTCTGCCCTCAGCCCCTCTGTCTCTCCCCTCAGCCCCTCTGTCTCTCTCCTCAGCCCCTCTGTCTCTCTCCTCAGGCCCTCTGTCTCTCTCCTCAGGCCCTCTGTCTCTCCCCTCAGCCCCTCTGTCTCTC
>SJYW01022615.1:710779-723181 GCA_006410735.1 Raphicerus campestris | reverse complement strand
GCCCCTCTGTCTCTCCCCTCAGCCCCTCTGTCTCTCTCCTCAGGCCCTCTGTCGCTGCCCTCAGCCCCTCTGTCGCTGCCCTCAGCCCTTCTGTCTCTCCCCTCACCCCCTCTGTCGCTGCGCTCAGCCCTTTCTCTCTCCTCAGCTCCTCTGGCTCTACCAGATCCTGTGCATCAGCACCAACTCGCTTAACTCTTTCTCCTTTAAATGGCCCTCCCTCCTGTCCAAGTTCCTCTGCAGCTGCTGCCCTCTTCCCCCTTTCCTTCCCAGCCCCTCTGATCAAGTTGCCTCCCTTTCACTCCCTCCCACTCACACCTCCACCCACTCCAATCTGGCGTCGCCCATCCTCCTGGTTACAACTCTCTCGGGGTCCCTGTGGCCTCCCCTACTGCATTGCTTCCATTCCTCGCCTCCGATTCCTGTATCACAGTCATCCCCTTGGTCCTTTATGGACACTGGACACCTGTGGCCACAGCATCCTCCCAAATCTCCCTTCACTGACCTCCAAGACCCCCCTTCCCTCCTGGACCCTTTCCGCCTCTCCGAGCGTTCCTTCTCCATCACCTTTGCCATCTCCTTCCCCACCTGCCCCTCCATTTGTTTAAAGACATTTTTCTAAAAAATGCCAAAAAAGTATACAGAGGAAAAAATGAACAAAAATGATTTGAAATCTCACTAGTTATTTTCCCCTGCTGATTTTTTTTAATAGATGTGGTGCATGAACCACACATCCAGGAATATGCTGTATCCAGAGAGACCACCCCTTGCCCCCGCCCCAACCACTCTCCAGAAGCAAACCCTGATCACCCTGTCTCATAATTCTTCTAGAAAAATGTTTTGTTCATACTCCAGCGCCTATATCTTTACATTATTTTTATGTACCTTGAAGGGATCATCCTTACAACCTGTTCTTCCCTTTAAGTCTTGGGGCTGACCTGGGCCTTTTCTCATTGCTCATTCTTGAACCAGGGTGGTGTCTTGGGGTGGCACGGTGGGGCATGATGCCAAGTCACCTGCTGCCAGCTCTCATTTCTTCTCTGGGTTCCAGACCCACACACTCAGTCGTGTAGTTGGCATCACCACTTGGGTGGCGCCTCACACTTTTTGTGTGTTTAGCATCTTCCTGCCCACTCCCAGCCCCATCTCATCACTCACCCAAATCAGCTACCCGAGGTCACCCCTGAAAGCCTGACATCCTCTCTAGCTGGTGTCTGAAGCCTGGATGCCCCACTTCCGTCATGGAACCGCCCTGTGTTTCCGGTTCCTGGTGTGCCGTGTGGATTAAGAGCTAGGACCTGCCAGGTGCTCAGAGCCTTCCCTGGTCGCACAGTACCTGCCCTAGAAATACTGGCTGTGATTATGGATATTATCCACGACCCGTCCCTTTCCTGATCACGTACATCCAATCCATTGCCTGCAATGGTCCATTCACCCAGGCAGACTGCCTTAAAGCCCCCTTTCCAACCTCCCTCCAATCAACGCGTGCCCCTCCAATCCATTCTGCTCTTAAGTGATCCTTCCGTAAACCTGATTACGGCCTCCCGTGATCACCAGCATGTGTTAACTCCATGGTCTCTCCCATGGCTTAGCACACAGCAGAGAGTCAGCAGGGGATCCCATCTGTGTATGGACAGTGTCTTTTCTAATTGGTTGGTGCCCCGCTGAACTGACCATTACATCTTTCGATGTGCCCCAGGTCTTGTGCCGTCTGGCTCTCGTACACCTCACTAGCCCCATCTCTCATGCCACTCCCCTTAAGGTTCACGTTTGACTGGAACAAACATCTTATGCGTCTCCAAACAGAACACCTTCCCTCTCTGAGCTCTGGACCTTCTTACATGCTGTTCCCTGGGCCTGAAACCCTCTTTCCTCCACCCCACCTGGCCAATTCCCACTTATTCAATGGGTCACTCCTCAGGAAGCCCGCCTCCCCCATCCCGCACCCATACCAGCCTTTTGTCAGGTTTATCACACTCATGATTTCTTGGTGATGGAACTCGGAGTCGCTCTCCATTCCTGGTTTAAAATTTGTTCTTTGCTATGGTGTTTCTACATTTTTGAAATGCGCGCCATCTGAGGGTGTGAGATCTGTTCATCCTTTCACTGCTGTCTGCTCAGCTCCTGACACAGAGAGGGCATTCATAAAACGTTTGGTGAATCACTTATTAATTCTTCCACTTAACAAATATTTGTTAACCTCTTTTGTGTCAGGTATTGTTCTCTGCCCAAAGGGTGCATCAGGGAATCAAACCAACATGAATTTTGATCTCAGGGAAGCACGTATGATGGGGTCGAGAGAGAAGCAAGCAATAAGCATAATAAATAAGTAGATTGTATATGAAAAGGTGATAAACAAATCAAGAGGAGGGAAAGTGGGTTGGCAGAGCCTCGGACAGGGGCTGTAATTTCAGGTGGAGTGGTTGGGTTGCTTTGCACTGAAAAAGTGACATTTGAGCAAAGATTAAAATGTTAAGGGAGGGAGCCCTGCAGATATTTAGGGGAAAAATACTCCAGGCAGAGGGAACAGCCAGCACAAAGGTGGTCAGATGGGATCATGTCTGCTGTGTTCAAGGAAAACCCAGAAGCCCAGTGGGGCTGGAGCAGAGGGAAGGAGGGACAGGAAAGGAGGGAGAATGAAGTCAAGCAGGCTGTGATCACAGACCACATAGGGCCTTGTAGAAACTCTGGCTTTTATGCTGAGAGAAATGAGAGCCTTTTTTTTTTTGACAGCTTTATTGAGGTGTAATTTACATACTATAAAATTCATTCATTGTCAGCATACAATTCGATGATTTTTAGTAAATTACAGACTTGTGCAACTCACATCACTATCCAGTTTTAGAAATTTTTTTTTATCCCAGGAAGATCCTTTCGTGCCCATCTGCAGTCAATCCCCGTTCTCACCGCCAGCCCCAGGCGACCACTAATCTGTTTTCTGTCTCCAGAGATTTGCCTTTTCTGGACATTCCACATAAACAAAACCATACAGCATGTGTGTGTGTGTGTGTGTGTGTGTGTTTTCCATCTGGCTTCTTTCACTGAGCATAATATTTTTTGAGATATGTTCCATATGATAGCATATATCAGCAGAGTGTTCCTTTTTATTGCTTAATAGTATTCCTTTGTGCGGCTATACGTTTTCACTTCTCTTGGGTTGGTACTTAGGAGTGGACTTGCTGAATCATATAACAAATTTATGTTTAACTTTTTGAGAAACTCCCAAAATGTTTTTTTGTGGTTCAGACGGTAAAGAATTTGCCTGCAATGCAGGAGACCCAGGTTCAATTCCTGGGTTGGGAAGTTTCCCCTGGAGAAGGGCATGGCCACCCACTCCGGTATTCTTGCCTAGAGAATTCCACAGACAGAAGAATCTGATGGGTTATAGTCCATGGGACCCATTGGACATGACTAAACGACGAACACTTTCACTTTTCACTTTCAAAGTGTTTTCCTTATGCGCATAGTCTATAGTGGATCAAGGGTGGGAGCTGAAAGAGCAGTTCTTNTGGGTTATAGTCCATGGGACCCGTTGGACACGACTAAACGACGAACACTTTCACTTTTCACTTTCAAAGTGTTTTCCTTATGCGCATAGTCTATAGTGGATCAAGGGTGGGAGCTGAAAGAGCAGTTCTTTGATGAATATAAGTAAGTAAATAAACCCACTGGATCTGCGGAGAGAGAAATTAGGACTGTCACCAGATTGGTACCAAAGACCCTCATGCAGGACCGAGGCCAGGAGGCCTCCCCAGCTGCAAACCCAGCCTTCCCAGGCCTAGAAAGGTACCGGAAGGACTGTCTCATACTCACCCCTCCCTCCACACCACCCAATCCCCAGACAGCTTCCAAGCAGCCCAACCATGAAAATCCCCAGTATGGAGAAGAATCAGCACCAGGACGTGACTGTTCCGAGCCAGGGAGCACCCCCCACCCCCAACCCCGGAGATAACATTTTCTTTGCAATTAAAATTCCTTTGAAACTGAGACCAAGGAAAATGCAGAGGAGAAAGCCTTTTAAACTAGGGGAAATACTCTTCTTAGCAATTACTATGTGTGCATTTCAACAAAAGCTGTTGCTCCTCCCTTCTCCTGCCGGCTGCAGGGAGCTGACTCTGCTGGGTCTCAGGTTCCACATTCACAGTGGAGCCAGAAGTCTCCCTTGGCCTCCAAAACTTTTCCCTGGCTGGTCCTTGCTTCTCTGCCCACCGCCCACTCTTAGTTCATGGATCCCTTACGCCTTCCAGACTTCATTCCAGGCTTCTACTTAAAATGTCACTTCCTGTGAGTCCTCCTTTCCCAGCCCAATGCCTCACATGCTAAAATGTGCTTCTGTGCTCCCTATCGCTCTGTCCCCTACCCCCTTCTAACTGTCCCTCCCCATCCCACTTGGATCTTCCCTCCTCTGAGCTCACAGCCCTATCTCTCGGCACGGCCCTCTGCTCTGACCACAGCGCTCTGTTAATATTAATATCTTGGCCAGGAGTGTGATGTCCAACACATTAGAAAGAATGGGGGTATTGGAGACCTGGATTCACTTCGTCTATTCGATCAACAAATATTCATCGCATCCTCACGATGTGCCCATGCCTGTTGCCAAGTCCTAGTGGTGAGCAATTTCTGTGTTTAGAAACAGGAGGCTAGTTTTTTGGAACAACCCTTCAGCTGAAAAGAGCTNATATTCATCGCATCGTCACGATGTGCCCATGCCTGTTGCCAAGTCCTAGCGGTGAGCAATTTCTGTGTTTAGAAACAGGAGGCTAGTTTTTTGGAACAACCCTTCAGCTGAAAAGAGCTAAGAATACTGGATAAAATAGAAAAAGCATCTTATTAAAGCATCATCAAAGAGCTGACAAGCAAGCTCTTTGTAAGGAATTACCAGGAATTATTAGGTCAAAACTGAAGGAAAGACAGAAACCCTGAAAAACTCGAGAGCACAGAAATTCTTTTGTCCTGAGGGCGTTTGCCGATCTTGAAAATTTTGAATTTGGTTTTTGAGAATCTCCCAGCATAAAGGGAACTGAAACCGAAGTCCGCAGCCTGTACAAAGTGGGCAATCAAGTAGGAGACCCTCGCCAAAATAAGCTGGGGCTCCAGGGGGCTTCACCCTTGCATTAAGGGTGAACCAAAGGTAATGTGAGTTTGAGTAAACTCCAGGAGTTGGTGATGGACAGGGAGGCTGGGCATGCTGCAGTCCATGGGGTCTCAAATAGTCGGACACGAATGAGGGACTGAACTGAACTGAACTGAAAGGTAACCCAGCCTTGAATCATGAATTGGCAGCCTCATCCACACTACCCGGGTATTCCAGGGAACCTCAAACCCTGAATTTTGTTTAAAGCAATCCCAGAATGGTAGCACAGCAGCCAAATGCAAATCCTTCTTAGAAGCAAATGCTTTCATCTGAGGCATAAAATTCCTCTTAAAAAATTCTACCCGCCCCTCCCCAAAAAATTTCCAACACATAGTCAAAGATAACCAGACATGCCAGAAAGCAATGCTAGTAAGCTAAGTAAGCACTAGAGGTATAGAGTGAGCAAACAAATACCATCCCCCTGTCTCACAGGGCTTATAGTCCAGCAAGGAAGACAGACACCAACACTCTTATCAAGTCCACCAGCAACCTCTGCAGTGCCTACTGGAGTCACTTCTCCTCCTCAATTTACTTTGCCTCTCAGCAGCTTTCAACATGTTGACCTCTAGTTACTGTTCTTGGTTTCCATGACACCAGTCTGCTGAATGGCCTCCAGCCTTACTGGGAGCCTCTGTTTTTCTCCTTCCTTTTCCTTCTCTATTTTATGTCTAATGTTGGTGGGCCTCAGGGACCATTTCTGGGTCTGCTCTCTATCTCACCCCAGGTGATTACATTCATTTCCTCAGCATTAAATATCACCTACATGCTGATAAACCTCAGATTTATATCCCTTCTCCTCGGAGTCCAGACTGTTCCATCCAACTGTCTGCTACATATCTCCTCTTGCATATCTTGTGAATGTCTCAAAAATAACATACCTAAATAGGAACTCTTGCTTCCTACCAACTCTTCCTCCATTTATTCCATCATGGTGTCACACCATCCAGTTTTAGGCCAAGAATCTAAGAATCATCTAGAATCCCTGGTTTGAATTAGGGTGTGATAAAGATTATGCAAAGTGTCAACCTAGAGAGTTATTTAAGGAGTAAAGTGAACCAGACTTAATAATAGATTGGGTGCAGAGATGAGAGTTGTCAGGTATGACTTCCAGCCTTCCGGCTTGGACCACTTGACAGACATGGATGCCATTCACCGACATGGAGCACCCAGAAGACAGGCAAGTATGGAGGAAGAAGAACATATGTTTGGCTTTTCACATTAGATTTGAGATCTCTCAGCGGCATCTAAGTGGAAGTATTGAGAAGTAACTGTATCTTTATCTCTGGACTTCTTCAGAAGGGAGGGTAAAACTAAGCTTGGGAGTCATCACAGCGTTGATGGTAACTGAAGCCATTGGCATAGCTGAGATAGCCCAGGAGAAGTCTGAGGAGTTTGAAAGTGGCATAAAGGACGATAAGCCTGCAAAGGAGGTACAGAAAGTTTTGTTAGAGAGATGGGAAGGAGCCCGGTTGTTTAGTTTCACGTTTCAAATGCTGCTGCGAGGTCAAGTAAAGTGAGAACTGGAGAACATGCGCTGGATTTAGCAAGACGGTCAGTGGTGACCTCTGTGAGCTGTCTCAATACAGTGCCAGGGACAAAAGCCAGATGGCCGTGGCTTAAGAGGAGAGTGGGAGGTGAGTAAAGGAACTGTGAGGACACCCTACCTGCAGAGAAGTTCTGCTGTGAAGGGAAGGGGCTGAGAGGTGTCAGGAGGGGTGTGCCTATTTTTGTTTGTTTAAGATGGGATCTTCTTGGAAGGGGCTTCCCTGGTGACTCAGATGGTAAAGAATCTGCCTGCAAGGCAGGAGACCCAGGTTCAATCCCTGGGTTGGGAAGATCCCCTGGAGAAGGGCATGGCCACCCATTCTAGTATCCTTGTCTGGAGAATTTCATGGAGGGAGGAGCCTGGCAAGCTATAGTCCATGGGGTCACAAAGAGTTGAACGTGACTGAGAAAGAAGTCTTCTTGAGCACGTGGAAATGCCTGGGGTCCATCAGAGACAGGAGAGGATAAGGCAGGAGAAGGGAGAATTTGCAGAGTAAGGGAAGATGTGAGTGGGCTTTAGAACCCAGATTAGGGGCCTGTCCTCAGACAAGAGACACATTTTCTGTTGCAAAGAGCAAGAAAGAGGAGAGAGGAGATGTGTTCCCTCATCTATAAAATGGGGATAATAATAGTGCCTACCTCTGAGGCCAGTGGGGTGGGGATTCCATGAATGGGTGCTTATAATGGGCTCAGCCTAGGGTAGTAATGGCAGGTAGTTAAAACTCTACAGATAGCAGCCACTATTATTATCTTTCACTCTCGAAGCTCTGATCCACTCTCGCGTATGGATAGTAATCATGAAACCTCACCTGGTTATAGCACTTAACTCTTTCCAGAGGATTACTCGGATATTCATCTATGTGAGCCTCACAGTGAAAGCTGGAAGGATTTATTTTCCCTATTCTACAAAAGAGAACACTGAGGCTCAGAGAGGTGAAGAAACCTGCCCACGGTCACAAAGCTGGCAGCCGCAGAGTTGGGAGGCCAGGTCCAATCCCCAAATCCACCCCCCCTACATCAGCTCCTGCTTTCTCCACCAAGACGAACTCAGACTTAGGTCTCGCCTCTCCCTCATGCAGCCTCTTCAGTACAGCCCTGTGTAGCAGCTCTCTTTTCCTCAGTGGTTGCAGTGTCCCCTGGAGAAAGGGCTGGGGAATCCATGGCTCAAATCTACAGCTTTAAGCTCAAGAAAGAGAGGATTAAGTTTTGAACAAGGTGCCGAGCTCGGCTTGCTTTCTTGTTCCAGCCGGAGACAGGAGATTAGGGAAGACGATGCCCTATCTGCCAGCTCCATCACTTGTCAGGAGAGAGAATAAAGTGAAACCTCCTTCAAGGCCTGGCATCGGTGCTGCCTATCTGTCACCCCAGAGGAGGTCCTGCTCACAGTCAGGAGGGTGATTTGGCCAGACTAGTTTGCAGCTTGCAGCCCCAGCCGTCCCAACCCAGGGATGTAGCACTTGTGAGAGATATTCTTTCCCGGTTCCCTTCTCCCATCTGTTCCAGGCACAATGAGGTCATAAGGAGTGTTTCCATCTCTAAGTTAAGACCCAGCCCCTTGGACTTCCCTGGTGGTCCAGTGGTTAAGAACCCACCTGCCAGTGTCAGCGACATTGGTTTGATCCCTGGTCCGGGAAGATTCCACGTGCTGAGAGGCAACTAAGCCCGTGTGCCACAACCATGGAAACTGGGGCGCGCTAGAGGCCGTGCTCCGCAGCAAGAGAAGCCCAGGCATTGCAGTTAGAGAGCAGCCCCTGCTTGCCGCAACTAGAGAAAGCCCACGCACAGCGAGGAGGACCCGGTGCAGCCAAAGATAAATAAAAACAAGATTTAAAAGACCTGATCGCTTGCCAAGATGCTCAGCCTGTCCACAGCTTACTTTTATTTCCTCTTCTTCACCTCACAAGCCCCACCCCCGCCCCATACCCTGAATATTCCTTCCTCCAGGACATTCTGCCAGGCACCCTCCTTCTCCTTTCTTCTAAATGGTGAACCTCTCCTTATCCTTAAAGAAGCAATTCAAATGTCATCTGCAACAAAAAGTCCCATGCGACTTCCTTAGAGAAAAGTCCGACTCTTTATGACCCCCATAGACTGCAGCCCTCCAGGCTCCTCTGTCCAGAGGATTCTCCAGGCAAGCATACTGGCATGGATAGCCATTCACTTCTCCAGGGAATCTACCCGACCCAGAGATTGAACCTCAGGTCACCTGCATTGCAGGCAGATTCTTTACAGTCTGAGCCACCAGGGAAGCCCTCCTTAGAGAAAAGTGAGCCTTTATTGAGCACCTACTCTGTGTGGTCTATGGGTTAGGCTCAGAGACGCGTCATATCGCAGCCTTGCTTCCAGGGGCTCGGGGTTGTCAGTCTGGTAGGAAGAAGCAGCACGGCTGGAGGTCCCTGAGGATGTGGATGTGAAACTGCTGAGGAGGTGGGAAGTGAAGATCCCGAATGAGCAGGCTGGGGTGAGGGGAGTGTTGATCTCAGGCCCCAGGCCTGATAGCGCAAGTGACAGGTCACTTTCCCTGACAAAGCAGCCACCTGTACTTCTCCTTGGTACGCTGGCTCCTCTTGGCATCTTCTGTCTGCTAACTGTTCACAAACAAGCCAGGTGGAGTGGCGCAGGGGGAGCACGTGTTGAGAAGCACGGCTCTGATGACCACCTGTGCGACCTTGGGGACGTCACCTGACCTCTCTGTGCCTCGTCCCCTCCACAAAATGACAATAGAAATAGGACCTGCCTTGTACGGATGTTTGAGGAAGTGCATTATACACGAGATGCTTAGGATGGTGGTATCAGGCACTCAATGGATGTCGGCTATTTTATTATTATTTATTATTTTCATTGAAAGAAGATTTGGGCCCATTATCAGCTCCCACTGTGCACTGGAGAAATTCACTCTCTCTGAGCCTCTCTCCATCAGGAAAATTAGGAAAGTAGTAGATTTCTAGCTCCGGTATTCGAGGATGGAAATAAAAGGGGGATAGTAATTATAAGGGGGGGGGGGTGAGAGAATAGAAAGACCCAGTGGGAAACCCCTCCCCTCCCCAAGGAAGCCTACCGTGCTGGTGAGCCACAAAAGGTGAATATCGAGAAGGGAGTGAGTGGCTGGATCACAGAGAAACTCAAATGCCAAAGTAATACTTCCAAGAGGTGACAAGGCTTGATCAATAATTTGGAGACTGTGTCTAATCATTAAAGAGATAATAGGTCCTTCAGAGAGGCAGCGATCTCCCCATCCCCAGGGAAATGCAAACAGAGGTTGAGATCTAAGAGAGGATTCAGACATCAGATGGTGGGCTAAGGTCTTGTTTTCTTTTACTTATTTATTTGGCTTTACTTACTTATTTTATTTAGTTATTTACTTATTTATTTATTGCACTAGACCTTAGTTGCAGCACCCAGGATCTTTGGTCTTTATTGCAGCATGCACAATCTTTTAGTTGTGGCACGTGGGATCTAGTTCCCCGACCAGGGATCGAACCCAGGCCCCCTGCACTGGGATCAAGGAGTCTTAGCCACTGGACCACCAAGAAAACCCTCTGGGTGGGTTAAGGTCTTAGAGGGCATGAAACCCTCTCAGACACTGCAGCCCACCAGAGTGGCCGTTGCAGGAAGAGGCAGTGACCGTAGTGCTTAAGTAAGTGCCACCGCCCTGGAATCACCTGCTTCCTCAGTAAGTGACCTTGGCAGTTGACCCCATGCTCTCTGGCCCCAGTTTGCCCATCTATCAAATGGGGGTGGTGGTTGTGTCTCGTATCACAGTTAGTGTGAGGATAGATGGGATAGCATGGACATGCCCCTTTATTGCTGGGGTTCCTGTTATCGCTCCGCCTTGGCCTCCAGAAGCCCCATTCTGCTGTCTTGGACTCTCCTCTCTCCCATCCTAGGAGGAAGCGGCCGCACTAGAGTCTGGGGCTGACGAGGCTCCAGCCAGAAGTCTCCCTAAGGAGCTTGCCATGGTTACCAGCTGCCTGCAAGGAGAGGCCATAAATCCTGAGCCCAGGGTGGTAGGAGGGAGGGAACCCGTGTGTGGGGTGGGAAGGGGGGCAGCTAAGTGGAATTGAATCTTGTTTAAGGAGGAGGCCCACGCCTCCCCGGGCCTGTAATTTACTGCGAGGTTGACAAGATGAAAGCGGAATTTTCAGTGGCATAATCGCTGGGACCTCAGGGAGCCGCGGGAGATGAGCCACGAGGCAGGCAGTGGCAGCCGAGGCTTTAAGCGAGATCTGGGGTGCTGATCCCACTGTGATCACAGCGGGGGCAGCAGACCGGGTGGCACAGGGCTCCGAGCAGGGCCAGCCGTGCCGGCTAAGCCCCAGGCTCAGGCCACATCTTGTCCACTGTCGTCTCCAGAGCCGAGGTCAGGCCCCGATTTTTCAGCCAATTTTATGTAGCGGAACGTACCGCCCAGGACAGCTGTGACAGGGGCTGCCAACAGCACTCGGCTGAGCGCCTTCTCTGGCATTGCCTTCGGCCAAAGGGAGCTGTCCACCTCAAGGTCATGCCCACTGGAGGGGGCGCACAACTCATGTCCAGTATCTGATAGGTACATGGATTCAAAGGCGGGACCCCTTGGCTCAGCTTGGAGCATCCCAACTCTGGAGTGCCCCGTGGTAGCAGCTGTGGCCTCTGTTGAGACAGGTGCACAGTTCAAGTTCTCCCTCTGCTCAGCCTTGCCTCTCTCACCCCTTCCCCCGTGTTCCCTTCAGCTCTCCCCAGTAAACCTCCCGCAGGCATATCTCTACCCTGGAGTCTATTTCCAGGGAACCAGACCTAAGGCTTTCCCTCACCAGCAGGCTTGTTGTAAAACAGCTTTTGTGTGTAGTGTTGGAAGAGCATCACAGAGCCTCCTTTTCCCAATGGGGAGACTGAGGCCCAAAGAAGCAGGAAACTTACTCAAGAACACTTGGTGTTAGGGGCAAAAGCTGGGACACCAGACTCCCAGCCCACCAGCCCAACTCGCCATTTTACAGATGGGAAGACTGAGGCCCAGAGAGTTACAAGGTACAGGGGAGAGTGGGGGCATGGAGGCAGTGTGCTAGGGTGAAAGCTCACAGCTTTATAGTTGGATCCTAACCACATGGTCTTGAGCAAAACCACCCCTTCTTAAGTGCTTCTATTTTTCATCAGTAACTAGAGACACCAGTTCCCATCTCAGGAGGATAGAGTGAGGCTTGCTTAAGTAACAATAAGAGAACTTATTGTTACTTATTGTACTTATTGGCACTGGCTGTGGGTTGGATGAGTCCTTCACACACATTTTGATGAACCACTGTGAAAACACGTCGCTCATAGTAGGTACATGATGCTTACTTACACAACATCCTGACCACCTGGTCCGGGGGCTCCAAGATCAGCTTCAGAATCTGAGAGTGGGCTGTCCCAGACCTAGGACAGACTCTGGGGCCAGAAGTTCTTACATCATGCCCTAGATCCCCACTTCCTGGCTATGAGTTTGGGCAAGTTACTTCACCTTTCTGGGCCCCGATGTCATCATCTGTAAAATAATAATAATAACTAAAACAGACTGGCACAAATTAAACAAGGTAACGCATGTAAAGTGCTCAGCACAGTGGTCAACAAGCACAGCTTCTTACTTTTAGCTCATCAGATACCCACGTCCTGCCATGTAGAAAGCACCCTATAAATGTTGCCTACTAGTATTATTGTCACTGTTAGTGAATCAGATGCCCTGGGGACCTGGGGATATGGATTTTGAAAGAGTC
>SJYW01022615.1:694042-706816 GCA_006410735.1 Raphicerus campestris | reverse complement strand
AAGTGCATTATACACGAGATGCTTAGGATGGTGGTATCAGGCACTCAATGGATGTCGGCTATTTTATTATTATTTATTATTTTCATTGAAAGAAGATTTGGGCCCATTATCAGCTCCCACTGTGCACTGGAGAAATTCACTCTCTCTGAGCCTCTCTCCATCAGGAAAATTAGGAAAGTAGTAGATTTCTAGCTCCGGTATTCGAGGATGGAAATAAAAGGGGGATAGTAATTATAAGGGGGGGGGGGTGAGAGAATAGAAAGACCCAGTGGGAAACCCCTCCCCTCCCCAAGGAAGCCTACCGTGCTGGTGAGCCACAAAAGGTGAATATCGAGAAGGGAGTGAGTGGCTGGATCACAGAGAAACTCAAATGCCAAAGTAATACTTCCAAGAGGTGACAAGGCTTGATCAATAATTTGGAGACTGTGTCTAATCATTAAAGAGATAATAGGTCCTTCAGAGAGGCAGCGATCTCCCCATCCCCAGGGAAATGCAAACAGAGGTTGAGATCTAAGAGAGGATTCAGACATCAGATGGTGGGCTAAGGTCTTGTTTTCTTTTACTTATTTATTTGGCTTTACTTACTTATTTTATTTAGTTATTTACTTATTTATTTATTGCACTAGACCTTGGTTGCAGCACCCAGGATCTTTGGTCTTTATTGCAGCATGCACAATCTTTTAGTTGTGGCACGTGGGATCTAGTTCCCCGACCAGGGATCGAACCCAGGCCCCCTGCACTGGGATCAAGGAGTCTTAGCCACTGGACCACCAAGAAAACCCTCTGGGTGGGTTAAGGTCTTAGAGGGCATGAAACCCTCTCAGACACTGCAGCCCACCAGAGTGGCCGTTGCAGGAAGAGGCAGTGACCGTAGTGCTTAAGTAAGTGCCACCGCCCTGGAATCACCTGCTTCCTCAGTAAGTGACCTTGGCAGTTGACCCCATGCTCTCTGGCCCCAGTTTGCCCATCTATCAAATGGGGGTGGTGGTTGTGTCTCGTATCACAGTTAGTGTGAGGATAGATGGGATAGCATGGACATGCCCCTTTATTGCTGGGGTTCCTGTTATCGCTCCGCCTTGGCCTCCAGAAGCCCCATTCTGCTGTCTTGGACTCTCCTCTCTCCCATCCTAGGAGGAAGCGGCCGCACTAGAGTCTGGGGCTGACGAGGCTCCAGCCGGAAGTCTCCCTAAGGAGCTTGCCATGGTTACCAGCTGCCTGCAAGGAGAGGCCATAAATCCTGAGCCCAGGGTGGTAGGAGGGAGGGAACCCGTGTGTGGGGTGGGAAGGGGGGCAGCTAAGTGGAATTGAATCTTGTTTAAGGAGGAGGCCCACGCCTCCCCGGGCCTGTAATTTACTGCGAGGTTGACAAGATGAAAGCGGAATTTTCAGTGGCATAATCGCTGGGACCTCAGGGAGCCGCGGGAGATGAGCCACGAGGCAGGCAGTGGCAGCCAAGGCTTTAAGCGAGATCTGGGGTGCTGATCCCACTGTGATCACAGCGGGGGCAGCAGACCGGGTGGCACAGGGCTCCGAGCAGGGCCAGCCGTGCCGGCTAAGCCCCAGGCTCAGGCCACATCTTGTCCACTGTCGTCTCCAGAGCCGAGGTCAGGCCCCGATTTTTCAGCCAATTTTATGTAGCGAAACGTACCGCCCAGGACAGCTGTGACAGGGGCTGCCAACAGCACTCGGCTGAGCGCCTTCTCTGGCATTGCCTTCGGCCAAAGGGAGCTGTCCACCTCAAGGTCATGCCCACTGGAGGGGGCGCACAACTCATGTCCAGTATCTGATAGGTACATGGATTCAAAGGCGGGACCCCTTGGCTCAGCTTGGAGCATCCCAACTCTGGAGTGCCCCGTGGTAGCAGCTGTGGCCTCTGTTGAGACAGGTGCACAGTTCAAGTTCTCCCTCTGCTCAGCCTTGCCTCTCTCACCCCTTCCCCCGTGTTCCCTTCAGCTCTCCCCAGTAAACCTCCCGCAGGCATATCTCTACCCTGGAGTCTATTTCCAGGGAACCAGACCTAAGGCTTTCCCTCACCAGCAGGCTTGTTGTAAAACAGCTTTTGTGTGTAGTGTTGGAAGAGCATCACAGAGCCTCCTTTTCCCAATGGGGAGACTGAGGCCCAAAGAAGCAGGAAACTTACTCAAGAACACTTGGTGTTAGGGGCAAAAGCTGGGACACCAGACTCCCAGCCCACCAGCCCAACTCGCCATTTTACAGATGGGAAGACTGAGGCCCAGAGAGTTACAAGGTACAGGGGAGAGTGGGGGCATGGAGGCAGTGTGCTAGGGTGAAAGCTCACAGCTTTATAGTTGGATCCTAACCACATGGTCTTGAGCAAAACCACCCCTTCTTAAGTGCTTCTATTTTTCATCAGTAACTAGAGACACCAGTTCCCATCTCAGGAGGATAGAGTGAGGCTTGCTTAAGTAACAATAAGAGAACTTATTGTTACTTATTGTACTTATTGGCACTGGCTGTGGGTTGGATGAGTCCTTCACACACATTTTGATGAACCACTGTGAAAACACGTCGCTCATAGTAGGTACATGATGCTTACTTACACAACATCCTGACCACCTGGTCCGGGGGCTCCAAGATCAGCTTCAGAATCTGAGAGTGGGCTGTCCCAGACCTAGGACAGACTCTGGGGCCAGAAGTTCTTACATCATGCCCTAGATCCCCACTTCCTGGCTATGAGTTTGGGCAAGTTACTTCACCTTTCTGGGCCCCGATGTCATCATCTGTAAAATAATAATAATAACTAAAACAGACTGGCACAAATTAAACAAGGTAACGCATGTAAAGTGCTCAGCACAGTGGTCAACAAGCACAGCTTCTTACTTTTAGCTCATCAGATACCCACGTCCTGCCATGTAGAAAGCACCCTATAAATGTTGCCTACTAGTATTATTGTCACTGTTAGTGAATCAGATGCCCTGGGGACCTGGGGATATGGATTTTGAAAGAGTCCCTCTTATGCTGTCAATGTGACCCTGCTTCTGGCAGGTCCTCGGACGAGCCCTGGGAACCACAGTTTAACCTTCCATTGTACCGAAGCCCAGAGAGGGTGGGGTCTTGTCCAAGGTCACCCAGCACGGCGGGATCTTAGCCAACCTCCAACCCAGTCCACTTGCCTTCCATCCTGGAGAGCTTCCTCCTGCCTGTGCCGCAGAGGGACATATCCCTTAATGTCATCTGCTCGGGTTGCAGTAAAAATTAACTACCCTGAATATGTGCATCATCAATGCAGCTCCAAGACAGAGAAGGGATGGAAATGAGATGTGTCACACACACTCCTGGGGTATCCAGGCAGGCTCTTTACTGACTCCTTGGAGGGCCCTCCACTCTAGGAGCACATGCCCCCCCAGAGCCTGCTGGTCTCCTCTGCTTTGGCCTGGGTTGGGACCCGATGCTAGGCACAGGACGGGTGCCCCAAGAGGCCTTGAGTGAGCAGGGCTGAGGGTGGGGCTTCACCCTTGCCTCCCCTGGTTCCAGTCCCCCTTCAACCCACCTATGCATCTTACTAGTACATCTTGCCAGACCACTCAGGGTCACCTCAGTTCTCACCCCAGCCCAGATGGCAGTGTTTTACTGTCTGAGTGAAGGTGATGGGTGAGAATTTCTCCCCCAAGCTTGCTAGAGTAAAAGCTGATGTACAGAGGGCAAAGGACGCTGCTGTGGGTCTCAGCCTCTGCCCCTGAGTATCCTTTACAACAGACAAACTTTAATAGAATCAGGTCTGTGGGAACTTCCCTCTGGCCTAAGCCACATATTCCAAGAACTGAGTTGGGGGAGGCAGAGACCCAGAGGAAGTATCCAGGCCCCTGGTAGGATGGACGAACTGGGATCAGGTATGTGTGATATGAACAGATATAGCAGGCAGAACAGCGAGAGACAACCAAGGAGGCAAAGTGGGGAGAAGATAGAAGGGTAGGAAGAAACAGACTAGAAGAAAGGGCAGGAGAAAGGAGGAAAGCAGAGGAAAAAGGGGAATGACAAGAATGGATATTCATCCAATGGAGTGCTAGACAGCAGTGAAAAGGAAAGACGCAAGAACAAAAATGAATCTTAAAAACAATGCTAACAGGACGCAAGAGTGTATGCAGGATGATTCCACCTCTCTCAAGTTCAAAAACAAACCTAAGACTATTGGAATGCAAATGAGTTGGTAAACTATATAAAAGGCAATGGTCTGGTTATCACAAAAGTCTGGGAAAAGGGAAGCAGTGGGTTATAGTCACAAAGGGACACAGTAGGGGGCTTCTGAAGAGGGGACCACATTCAGTGTTTTGATCAAAGGGCAATCCACAGGGTTCATTTTCTAATTATTTGTTAAATTCCTCATTTATGTTTCTTATACTTTTCAGTATGAATGTTGATTTCACAGTTTTAACTGGTTACCAAAGTCAAGAAAGAGGAGAAGGAGGCGTGGGGGCACTCAGGAGTGAGAGGGAGAAGGACCTCCCGGGACTCTGCTTGGCTGGCCCCGCGGCAGGGCCCTGCCCCCCATCCGGCCGCATTTATAAAATGGAATAAATATTGACACGGCCAGGATGGTATTCAATTTGTCCTGATCACTGGGCTGCGGTGAGTTCTGACAGGGCGAGGTGTAAAACAGCAGCTCGGATGTAATTTCTACTGTCAACATGATGTACAGCGGGCTCTTCCTACAGCACCAGCAGGCAGGCAGGATGGGGGCAGGGCAGGGAGCCAGGTGCAGGCCCCAGGCACCTGGCATGGAGGGGCCAGGTGGTCACTTCAGGGCAGGTGAGCAGTGGCAGCCAAGGCATGCATGTGTGCATGTGTGGGTAGGTGTCAATGTGTCTGCACGTGTGAGTTCATAACTTTCACGGGAGGTCAGGCTGTAAGTAGACCGTCAGGCCTGGGGTAAATAGTGTCAGGAGGCATTTGGGGGAGGGACACAGCTCATCCGAAGAGCCAAATGCAGGCCTTTCCTTCCTTCCCAGGAGCCACTAAATCCCTCTTTGCTCATTCTCCTTCCCTATTTTCTGCACAGCCATTTGAATTCCACATCTACTGCTAGCTAGCTGTGTGACCTTGGGCAAGTCCCTCAGCCTCTCCTCACCACTTTCCTTTCTTCTGTAATAGAAATTTTAAAGAGAGCTGCTGTAAGATTTCAGTCAGATCATTGATATAAAATACCCTGGAACTAAGTGTTGCCTCTTATTATTAGCTAATTGAATGGCACTGTGCCTGGCACACAGTAAAAGTGCTAAAAATGTTATCTATCATTATTCTTGGTGACTCAGAATCAGCTCAGTACATGCACCCTACCTCCCTTTCTTCCTTCTCTATTCTTTTCATCTGCCAAGGCCGTTTCCCAAAGGAACAAAGCCTGGGACAAACCCCACTGTGTCCCGTTACCCCCTCCTCCCTCCCCAGTTCTGATCAGAGTGAAATGGGATTGTGAAGTGGGGTGATGATGACTTACCTTATGGTGTTATTGTGAGGCGTAAGCAAGGAAATGCCCCAAAAGTGCTGGAACAGTAAGTGATCAATAAACATCACTTAAATATCAGGGGTCATGCCCGATATTGCTCCCCGATCCTTCCTTACGTCTGACCCATCACCAAGCCTGGTCCACTTTATTTCTTAAATAATTTAAATCTGTTGCTTTCCCTCCGTCCCATAACGGCCTCCCTGATCTATACCACCATCGAGTCCTCTTGGGTCCCCTTTTCTGGTCCTGCACCTCTACAGTTTGTCCTTTAAGTCTCAAGCCCATGATCTTCAAAACGCGAGTTTGATCATATCTCCTTGCTAAAAAGCCTTCAGTGCCTTCCCATTTGCTCTGGAGCTAAAATCTAAAGTTCTTAAGACCCTTGGTGAGCCACTTCTCCCCGTCACGTGCTATGTGAATTTTCAGGCCCCTGAATGTGGCTTTGCACCTTCTATTACTTGGGCCCCAGTATGCCTCTGTCATCCTTTACCTTTTAGCTCAAAAGCCCTTTCTCTGGGAACTTCCCCTTCCTGGCCCACCCAGCCCTAATGAGGTTCATGTTAAATGCGGTAGTTCTCGTTACCTTCCCTCTGTGAATCTGCCCCCATTGGTAATTGTATATTTACTTGTGAGATGATCAGATTAATGAATGTCTTCTTACACACACACACACACACACACACACACACACACCAGGGGCCAGAGACTTTGATTTGCCCACAGCTACATCCTTAGCCTCTAACACAGTGCCTGGCATAGAGTAGGTGCTCAATAAATACTTAATGAGTCAACAAATGGAACAAACAGAAGGAAATGATGCCATAGAAGGGCGGTCTGCAGGGAGGTGGTGTGGCGGTAACCAGGCAACTGCAATGCGTGCCCTTCTGTCCATTCATCCATCAATCCACACCTCCATCCATTCATGCCTTCTTTCATCCAGTTCACTCACACATTCAGCACCAGCCAATCTGAGCGTGTACACAGGTATGAACTGAAGGGCAGAGAGCGGTAAGGGAGGTGCCCAAAGCCAGCTGGCCGGATGCTGAGATGAAGACCAAAAGAGAGAGCCTGGTTCTGAGCCGTGGCTCAGATGAGTGAGCTCACTGGGGACGTGGTGGAGGGGAGGCAGAGAGACTGCCTGGAGGAGAGGGCAATCGGGCTGGGCCCCATGAGGGGGGTCAGGGATGGATGTGGGGCAACGTGGAAGAAGGACATTCCTGGCAGAGGGAACAACGGTAGGAGCAAAGGACTAGAGGCATGAAAGTAATAAACAGTGGTTGATCCCATCTGCCCAAAGAGATGAGTGCGTGGAGAGACGCCATGATAGCAACTTCCCTGGTGGTCCAGTGAGTAAGAATCCGCCTTGTAACACAGGGGATTTGGCTTTGATCTCTGGTCATAAGAACTGAGATCCCACGTGCTGCAACTACTAAACCCATGGGCAGAACTAGAGAGCCCACATCCTGCAACTAAGACCCAATGCAGCCAACTCAACCAATGTAAAGAGTATCTTTGGAAACAAGGCCGTGACAGTGACCTGGAGTGGGCCCACCCAGACTTCCCGGGGCCTTAAGTGGCCCTGTGTGCAGTGGCTCAAGGAACAAGCTTTGGAACCCAGAGCCCAGGGGTCGAATCCCAGCTCCAATTCCTCTGGATGAGTCTGGGGTGCAAGTTTCATGAACTCTCTGTACCTCAGTTTCCTCATTTGATAAATAAGGACAAATAACAGTCCCCACCTCAAAGGATTATGTCTAGGTAGAGTCACTGAACATGAAGAACTCTGCTACTCTTGATGGTAACTAATGAATGCCAGGTCCGAGTCTGGACTTTATCTTGAAGGCAAAAGGGAGCTGGGGAGAGATTTGAACAGAACCTTCCAGACTGAGCTGGGCTGCATGAAGGTGCTCTGACAGCATGCCCAGCACAGACTGGGGGCAAGACCAGGGGCCCTTGGACCAGCTTTGCAGATGGGGTGATCCTTTATCTGGGTACATATGACCCCCCTTGTCCCCTTTCTCCCCCAATCCCCCACATTTTCCTCCCTCGATAACGGTCCAACTCCCAAACCCAGAAGCTTTGGCATATCCTGAGCCTCCATGCAAACACTCAGAGAGATAGTCCCCACCCCACCTAGGAATACAGCACTGTTCACAGGACACCTGTATCACCCTCAGGGCCCTGGAAACAGCCCATGGGCTCAACTCACACAGAGCAGGCCCCTATCCAGTCAACCCTCCACACTTACTGAGCACCTGTCATATGCCAGAAGTTGTTCTAGCTGCTGGGATACTGTGCACATGCATGCTGCCCCTACAGACATCATTACTGATGCAAAGGCACACATGTGCTCAGGCACACCCATGCTCACGCGCGTCAGGGCAGGCTGAGGCAGTAACTGGTCCGCTCTCTCGCTTGTGACTCTGCCGTGCCTTCTATGGAGCAGGGGGTTGGGAAGGGGCAGTGAGAGGTGGGCAGACGCAAGGTGACTCTGCCCCATACCGTTCCATGCCTCAACAGTTCCTACATTACTCTGGGGTCCATTCTGGCCTGGAGGGAGAGTACTGAGCCTGTAGGGGTCATTTCTCCCCCAGGGGAAGGCAGCAGCCAAGCAGAGAGAGCTCTGGGCACAGGATCCAGTGGGCACAGTGCCCTTAGGACTCGGACAGGGCAGACAGGAGCCAGGCTGCCAGGCACAGTTCCCACTGGCAGACCTGGGAGCCAGGTGGGCATGGAGAGAGGACATATACATGTCAAGCCAGCGTGGAGCAGAGAGAGGGAATGAATGGATGAGAAAATGAATGGACTGCCTCTTCCTGCATTACACATCCCCTCCAGGGCAACAGCCCTGCAGCCAGGTAAGCNAGCCAGGTGGGCATGGAGAGAGGACATATACATGTCAAGCCAGCGTGGAGCAGAGAGAGGGAATGAATGGATGAGAAAATGAATGGACTGCCTCTTCCTGCATTACACATCCCCTCCAGGGCAACAGCCCTGCAGCCAGGTAAGCACCACAACCTGCTATAAGACTTCACTCTTCTTAGGAAGAGGTGCATTCGTGGGCTTCTAGCAGTTGTTAAATAAATGCATGAATGAATAAACAAATGACT
The DNA here is from genome assembly GCA_006410735.1 of Raphicerus campestris. Classification (NCBI taxonomy): domain Eukaryota; kingdom Metazoa; phylum Chordata; class Mammalia; order Artiodactyla; family Bovidae; genus Raphicerus; species Raphicerus campestris. The sequence continues at coordinate 698,248 of SJYW01022615.1, read as the reverse complement.
CGGGGGGGGACACATATCTATGAGCCCCCTTTACCTGGTCAGGATACTTTTGTATACAGTACGAGTCCATTAATAACTTTATTTTTAACTTTTTAATTAATTATTTCTTTTAATTGGAGGCTAATTAGTAATTTTATAGGTTTTTCCTTTTTGGCCTCACCCCTTGGCATGTGGATCTTAGTTTCCTGACCAGGGAAAACCCATGCCTCCTGCATTGGAAGCGAGGAGTCTTAACCACTGGACTGCCAAGGAAGTCCCTCCACTGGTGTTTTTCAAGTGACTAGAAATATTAACAATAGCCATTATCATTACATTAGCTTGCGTTTATTGCCAAACACTGTGGATCTCTTCACTTGCATCATCTCATTTATTCCTTACACTGACTCTAGGAGGTAAGCACTGTTACATCCATTTTTCAGATGAGAAAACCGAGACACTAGTGAAAAGGAGAAAATTACCAAGATCATACATACAGTAAAGCAACGGGCCTGGGACTCAAATTCTGTTCTGACTTTGGACCTCATGGTTTCAGATCCCCTGAATGTTAAATTCTGTCCCAGAGGTCGGGGCTAGGAAGATTATCAGAAGTCGGGGGAGGAAGCTCAGGTGAGGAGCTCCAGGCTACATGATGAAGCTCCTCCTGCTTTGTCCTGCCTGTGGGGTCACAGAGCCCTGCCCCTCTCCTTAGTCTTGGCAGAGTGAGAGGCTGAGAAACAAATGTGGGATGGGTTGGATAAGAATCCCTTCCTCTGTCCCCGAGGAGACAGCCAGATGACAAAGAGGCGCCTGGAGCCACTGCATTCGCAGGGCTGCAGTGATGGTGCCAGGGCTAAACAGTCAGGAGAGGACATGCTGGCCACTCAGCCCGGATTCCAAAAGTACACCCTGTAGACAGTGGTGGTGGTGCCCACAGGACAGATGGGGCCACAGCAAACCACTGGGCTGGCAGCTGCTCAGTCAAAGGGAAAGACATGTTGCCTGAGCAGCTCTCAAACTCTATCTGAGGCAAAACTCTCCTGAGTCCCTCCCAGGCCCCAGCTCCTTGTTTGGATCTGGCAGGTGTGCGTAGGAAGGAGCAGGGAAGGGTGGAAGAAGGAATAGACGTGATCTCTGCCCTCTAGAAGCTTGTCATCACAGCTGACCCCAGACCTCAGAGGAAGACCTAGCCATAAAGGTCTGAAGGGGTTCAGAGGNGGGAGAGATGGGGTTGTGAGGACCTCGCCGCTCAAACAACGGTGCAGGATCAGCGCTGTACAAAGGCACCTGGCCCAGGGGCAGGTGGGGCTGAGAGGTGGCCACCCTTGTCCTGCCAAGCGTGCCTCCTGGCCTGGGGCTGATCCACTTGGAGGGGCATCTTTCCCCATCCTCCTAAAAGTGCCCTCCGCCAAGGGGAATCTGAGTCCTGGGTTTGAGGCCCCACCCCATCATCAGGCATCCTGTGCAAATTTGGATGACACTCTCGGACTCTGCCCCTTTCTAAAGTGGGAGCTGACTGTAGACCTCAGCAACCTTCCCATAGAGCACACCCTCTCCTCCCCAACCCCCCAAACACCACCTGCACCCATCCCTCCTGTGCTTCACCTCCAAGTGCCAGCTTCTCTGTGATGCTGTCCCTGCTCCGCAATTCACTATGCCTGGCCCTCCAACATTGAAGGGCTTGCATCATGAAAGTCCCTTATGGCCCTGTGCCATTTCGTTCCACCATGGTTTTTTACTGTATAAAGTCCCTCCAAGCCTTTCTCTGCACACTCAGAATAGAATGGACACTGTGTTTCTTCTTCCAGTCCTGCTCAGTTTGGCCAGAACCCCTCTCTCCATCTTTATCTGACTGCTCTGTGCCAACCACAGTGGCCTCCTCCCTGTTCCTCGGCTTCTCCAAGCCTCTGGACCTTTGTACAGACTGTTCCCTCTGCTGTCCCCAGCTCCATCTCATTCTTCCCGATCAGCCAAATGTCACTTCCTCTGAGAGGTCCTCCCTGATACCTTGTCTATCATAACACACCCCAACTCTTTCATCACCCTCTTCCTTCCTCTTTCCTGCTTTATATTCCTTCTTAATACTTACCACTCCCTGGAATTGCATTGTAGAATTTATTCCTTTGTTACCAGAAGGTCAGCTTCATGAGAGCTGGGACTTTATTTTATTACTTTGTCCCAAGCGCCTAGCGCAGGAACTGGAATCAGGGAGGCACGGGTAAATATTTGTAGAAAGAGTCTATGAATAACCAGAAGAAATGCACCTCTCTCCTGTCACATAGCTGAGGAACTGATTGCATCTTGCTGTCTTACACAAAGAAATGATCTTTAAAGTGTGTTGAATGAATAAATGAAATGCATTTCTGTCTCCCCACTTGTAGAGGACACTAATGTTTAATGAATGAATGAATGAATGACTGAATCTTAGTGTGTCCCTGTCTTGTCAAAGGTGTTATAAAGAAAGATATAAAGAAGAGAGGGGGGTGGGGGAGGGAGAAAGAGCCACAGTGGGGTGCTCGCAAACATTGAGGGTTGCCCCTGTTCCCACTTCCTGTACCCCCCACAGCCCTCCCTGAGATGGTCCCCGACTCCCCAAATCCTCCCTCCCACTAGCCCCTCCCCCCTGCATCCCTGCAGGGCTGTGATGAGCCCTGAAACTGCCTGATGGAGTCAGGGGACCAGTTCCTGCCGCGCGCAGGGAAGTCATAAGCTCCAGGAAATGAAGGCCTCAGAGCAGCGCCTCCTCCTCACCCATAATTCCAGTCTCATTAGGACCAGCCCTGGCCATAATGTGGGGAATTGACGCTGGATGCCCAGAGGCAGCAGCACAGCTCAGGGACCACCTGGGTGGGGGAGGGTCTGCCAACCTCTTCAAGCCTAGACCCCCCCAGAGTGGGTGAGGAGGGGGTGGGACGAGGTGCTGGAGATGCCCTCATCAGGATCCCAGGTCCTCCTGATGTCCATCAGTTCAGGGTGGGTCCCAAAGGGAAAGGGGGCTGGCTCAGGACATCTCCCTTCCATTCCTCCTTATGGACTGTGGGGGTTTTCCCCTCCTCACTGCCCTCAATGCAGACCCCCTCACCACTGCCCCTACCTCCCAGCAGATGACTCCCTCCCCTAGAACCCTTTCCATAAAGAAATTCTGGAGCTGAGAGTAGGAAAGAGTACTGGGGAGTTGAGCATCTGTGAAATGGGTATAAGACGCCCACTTTCACAGCTGTTGTGACTCATATGACTTAGCGAGTTAAACTGCAGCAGGCCCCCACCTTTTTGGCACCAGGGACCAATTTCAGGGAAGACAATTTTTCCATGAACTGGGGGTGGGGGAGATGGTTTTAAGATGATTCAAGCACATTACATTTATTGTGCACTTTATTTCTATGATTATTACATCAGCTCCTCCTCAGATCATCAGACATTAGATCCCAGAGACTGGGGATCCCTAAAAACATATGAAAATTGCCCACTGGGGTCCTGGGTCACACGAGGACCATGTCTTCTGCCCCCACCCCCAAATTCCAGCCACTTCCTTTGCCCACAGGTGGACCTGGCTGGGACCAGGCACTTTCCTAGATTCTCTGCTTAGCTCCACACACCTCACGTTTCCAACACACCTCTCCAAACTAACCAGATCACCCCCAGCCTGACTGCACACTCAGCTACCAGAATACCCTTTCCTTTCTTCTCACCCAATCAGATGCCCCCTCCTCCAAGCAGCAGCCCTGATATCCTTCCACACAGTTGCTCCTTCCAGACAGGTGTCAGGTAGCACTCCCTTTTATAGCCCTGATTATACGCCACCCAGCATTTAAGTCATTACTGGGGGTCTTGTCTCCCACTCCACTAATCTGTGAGCTTATTTCATCTTTGTCTTAGCATCCAGCTCAAACCTGGATCAGAACGGAAGCTCAGCAGAATGGAGTGGTTGCATTGAACTAGGCTGGGGACAGGGGTGGGGGAGGGAACTTGGGGATTCACCTCTGCTCACGCTTCTTAGTGGCTGAAACTCTTCCATGGAAGCAGCTTTGCTGTCCCCTGTAAACACCCACACGAAGCCATTATTCATCATTATGGCTTGAGGAGGAGTTAGTCCCTCAGATCCTTTCTGGCTGAAAGCAGGATCTGATGGGGAGGTGGTGGCGGGAAGGAGAGATGGATTGATCTGGGGAGGCAGTGCTGGTCCGGGGTAGTGGGGGGAGTGTCTATCAGCCTCTGGGGAAAGAAAGGTTT
>SJYW01022615.1:669094-687552 GCA_006410735.1 Raphicerus campestris | reverse complement strand
TGTTTCCCCATCTATTTCCCATGAAGTGATGGGACCAGATGCCATGATCTTCGTTTTCTGAATGTTGAGCTTTAAGCCAACTTTTTCACTCTCCTCTTTCACTTTCATCAAGAGGCTTTTTAGTTCCTCTTCACTTTCTGCCATAAGGGTGGTGTCATCTGCATATCTGAGGTTATTGATATTTCTCCCGGCAATCTTGATTCCAGCTTGTGCTTCTTCCAGCCCAGCGTTTCTCATGATGTACTCTGCATATAAGTTAAATAAGCAGGGTGACAATATACAGCCTTGACATACTCCTTTTCCTATTTGGAACCAGTCTGTTGTTCCATGTCCAGTTCTAACTGTTGCTTCCTGACCTGCATATAGGTTTCTCAAGAGGCAGGTCAGGTGGTCTGGTATTCCCATCTCTTTCAGAATTTTCCACAGTTTATTGGAATATGTATTTATATTATTATACATATACATGTGTATATATGTGTGTATTTATATTATCATACATGTATATGTATATGTGTGTGTTTATATTATCATACATATATATGTATTTATATTATCATACATGTATATGTATATGTATATGTATGACTGATTCACTTTGCTGTTCAACCAGAGTCAGACTGCCAGGGCTCAAATCTCAGCTCTGCTGCTGACTCCTTTTCTGACCTTGGCACATTATTTAACCTCTTTGTGCCTAAGTTTCTTCATCTGTTGAGTGAGGCTGTACTGGCACCTTCTCAAAGAGTTGCAGTGAGGATTCAATGAGTTAGCATATGCCAAGAACCTGGAGAGCACATTCTATGTGCCCAGTATTAGCTTTTATTATGATGGATCTTGCCTGATATTCCCACTGNTTTGTGCCTAAGTTTCTTCATCTGTTGAGTGAGGCTGTACTGGCACCTTCTCAAAGAGTTGCAGTGAGGATTCAATGAGTTAACATATGCCAAGAACCTGGAGAGCACATTCTATGTGCCCAGTATTAGCTTTCATTATGATGGATCTTGCCTGATATTCCCACTGCCTTGAGTATACACCGGTATTATGAACCCACGCCCTACATCCCGAAAGCCTTCGTTGCAACCTGATGTGCTAGTTTCTCACCACAAAGTAGGGGGAGGTGGTCGCCAGCCCACCCCTCACTCTGGGAAGATGAGCTCATCCTCTTGAAAACCACCTGTTCCCTTTCCAGCCAAGTCCCACATTTGTACAAGTGGTTGGGTATGCACGCACACATTCATACCACACTCTCTCACTCATCAGGAAGAAAGGACTTCTCCACAGTTTCAGTTAATTCACTGCTTCCTGGTCCCCCGCCCCAGGGAGCCGCTGGGAGCATCCGTCCTTGTCGAATTCCAAAGGTAGCTTAGCAACAGCACCATCCGCGGAGTGAACCCCGGGCGCCCAACGGTAACCTATTTTACAGCCGCCTCCTCCATCACTCACCGCCAGGCTCCTGTTGGCACCTGCAGAAGCCACTGGTCCCCGTGGTTGTCACCAGGGGCCCACACCAACAAATCCCTCTGCTGTCCTGCCCCCCCTCCCACCGCAGCAGTTTGGGGGCCCACCTCTTCCCTACACCTTCCCACAACTCCCACCCTCAGAGTGGCCTCCCAACATTTCCATACAATCTGGGTACTTTGACTAATCCCTTTTCCGAACTGTAATTTCCCCCGAGGCTTCTGTCAGCTAGATGTGGGTTTTGTAGGATTTTTAATTCTTTTTTTTTAAGAGAATTATGGGGTCAGCACTTATGACCAACTCCTGTGGGCGGTGAGATCTATTTTAGATATATGGCAGGATTAAAGTGGGGAGGAGAGCAGATTTAATTAAGTTGCTAATATTTAAAGAAAATTGATGAACTCCTGGTTTACGAGTAGCACAGGCATGAACAGATCCCTCATTCTGGGGGAGGCTTTTTATTTGATTTGCTTTCCGTTTAAATCCTGGGCTCGTTTTATTTGCGTAGCTGCACTGTCCGTTTAATTGTCTTTAATAAGGAAAACGTACCTCTGCTCGCATTTAATTTTGATTTAATTAGGAGGAAGTAATTAATGGCCTCGTAAATCCCATTTTTCAGCACCCCCCCACCCAAGGATGAGAAGCCATCACTCTGGTGTTTTCAAGTTGTTTACGATCCAGGGCTGAGGCTTAGGGAGGGGGAATCCCCTGTGGGGCTGTCTCCAATAGCTGCAGAGAAAAGAACCCAGGATGTGGAGGCAGACAGGCCGTGGGCTGCCTCTTGTTAGCTGTGTGGCTTTAGGTAGGATGTGTGCCCTCTGTGAGCCTCAGTTTGCCAATCTGTACAATAGGGAAAGGATGAACTCTGAGCCATAAGATCATTATGAAATATCAAGCAGGTAACAGTAGAGGGTCTAAAAGTGTCCCTAGTGATTGTCCTTCCTAGTCTAGCTCACAGGTACCTGGGATTGAACAGAGTGATTGGATCCTTCAGAAATCCTGGAAGACAGTTGCAAATTCCAATGACAGTTGCAGGGCTTCCCAGGTAAGCGCTATTGGTAAAGAACCCTCCTGCCAATGCAGGAGACATAAGAGAGCTGGGTTCAATCCCTGGGTTGGAGAGATCCCCTGGAGGAAGGCATGGCACCCCACTCCAGTATTCTTGCTTGGAGAATCCCATGGACAGAGGAGCCTGGTGGGCTACAGTCCATGGGATTGCAGAGTCGGGCACAACTGAAGCGACTAAGCACACACACACGATGACAGTCGTATATTTCATTCCTCACGTATTCAGTGTTCGGTGCTGTGGCCCAACCTGGGTACAGGGGAAATGGACATGAACAGCCATATGCTTGATCTGAGCTCACCATCTCACATACACACTTGCTGTCTCTCTCTCTCTCTCTCTCTCTCTCTCACACACACACACACACACACACACACACACACCTCTNCTCTCTCTCACTCACACTCTCTCTCTCACTCACCCTCTCACACACACACTCTCTCTCTCTCTCTCTCTCTCTCTCTCTCTCTCTCTCTCTCTCTCTCTCTCTCTCTCTCTCACACACACACACACACACACACACACACACACCTCTCCTACTCCCCCTGTATTTTCTCTGCATATGTTGTCAGGACACCTATTGTGTGCCTGGCATGGGGAATTGAGACAAAGATGAATCAAAGTTAGTCCCTGCCCCTGAGCCCCATGAGAACTGGGCAGACAGACTGCAATATAGAGGTGTTATAGAGAAGGCAATGGCACCCCACTCCAGTGCTCTTGCCTGGAAAATCCCATGGACGGAGGAGCCTGGTAGGCTGCAGTCCATGGGGTTGCTGAGTTGGACACAACTGGGCAACTTCACTTTCATGCATTGGAGAAGGAAATGGCAACCCACTCCAGTGTTCTTGCCTGGAGAATCCCAGGGACGGGGGGAGCCTAGTGGGCTGCCGTCTATGGGGTCGCACAGAGTCGGACATGACCGAAGCGACTTAGCAGCAGCATAGGTGAGTGTGGAGCAGAGGGGAGTGTGCGTGGCGGAGGGCAAATGGGAGGGCCTCTGGGAGGGCTGCCTGCAGGAGGAAACGAGCTGAGTCTAAAAGGCAAGAAGAGGGACTTCCCTGGTGGTCCAGCGGTTAAGACAGCACACGTCCAATGCAGGCGATGCAGGTTCCATCCCTGGTCAGGGAACTAAGATCCCACATACCACGTGGCAGAGTCAGAAAATAAAAGTAAATAAAATAAGTATAATAAAATAAAATAATACTTATATAATTAGTATAATATAACAATAATACTTACAATAATAAAATAAATACTTTAAAAATAAATAAAAAACAAGAAGATGTTGCATAATGGCCCCCCTGTCTCTAGTGGGTCAGGATTGGAGCCTATAGTTATGTCAGGAGATGGGGGAATGGATGCACTCGGTGACCCTCAATCTCTCTTGAGACCAGGTGCCAGAAGAGGAAAGGAAGCTTGTCTTCAGTGAGCGCTTGGAATGTGCCAGGAGCTCCCACACGGTATCGAGTGCCTCTTCAGACTGAGGAAGCACTGTCAGCCTCATTTACTGCTGAGGAAACCGAGGCTTGAGGAAGGCGGCCTCTCACTCGGGGCCAGGCAAGCAGGTGGCAAAGCAGATGCTGGCACCTGGCTCTTCCTGTATCCAAAGCCCATCACCTCTTCTGATTTTGAAGTCCTATTCCAAATGATGAGATAGAGGCTCAGACTGAAAAGGCCACCAGTGACTGTGGCCTGTGGGTACAGGATGGTACAGTCCTCTGTCAAAGCCACGCAGCACCATGACTGCCCCCCAGCCCACCGCCTCATCCTTTCTCCCTCTTCCTTAACCAGAAATGTTGTAAGGGGACTAAGTGAAGTGAAGGGAAAGTCGCTCAGTTGTGTCCGACTGAGAAGGTCAGTTGGGACCTGCTCGGCCTTTCCCTTCTCCAGGGGAATCTTTCCAACCCAGGGATCGAATCCAGGTCTCCTGCACTGCAGGCAATTCTTTACCAGCTGAGCCACCAGGAAAGCCCAAGAATACTGGAGTGGGTAGCCTATCCCTTCTCCAGCAGATCTTCCTGACACAGGAATTAAACCAGGGTCTCCTGCATTGCAGTCGGATTCTTTACCAACTGAGCTACAGGGAAGCCATGTAAGTGGACGAGATTCCAAAGGCTGCAGAGGGACCAGCCTGTGCTTTGGAGTCAGACAGGCCTGGGACCATCTCAGTCTGTTCTCCTGGAAAATGGAGAGGCATTTCCATAGGCCACAATGTTTTCTTTTATATGTATTTATTTTTGGCTGTGCTCGGTTGTCATTGCTGTGCACCAGGCTCTCTCTAGTTGTGGCAAGTGGCAGCTACTCTCTAGATGGGGTGTGTGGGCTTCTCATGCAGTGGCTTCTCTTGTTGTGGTACACGGGCTCCAGGGTACGTGGGCTGAGTAGTTTCAACTCACTGGCTATAGAGTGTGGGCTCAGCAGTTGTGGCACATGGGCCAGGGTAGTTGCCCCATGGCATGTGGGATCTTCTTGGGCCAGGGAACAAACCCATGTCCCCTGCACTGGCAGGCGGATTCTTAACCACTTAGACTACCAGGGAAGTCCTGCCACAACGTTAAATTAGACTTCTGCAGAGGCTTGCAATCTGGCATGTAGTAGGCGCTTAGTAAATAGAAGTCCCATCCTCCAGAGTCATAGCTGAGATTCTTGAGAAATATCATCCTGGGATAGAATGATCGGCATGTATGCGTGCTAAGTCACTTCAGTCGTGTCCAACTCTGTGACCCTGTGNACTTAGACTACCAGGGAAGTCCTGCCACAACGTTAAATTAGACTTCTGCAGAGGCTTGCAATCTGGCATGTAGTAGGCGCTCAGTAAATAGAAGTTCCATCCTCCAGAGTCATAGCTGAGATTCTTGAGAAATATCATCCTGGGATAGAATGATCAGCATGTGTGCGTGCTAAGTCACTTCAGTCGTGTCCAACTCTGTGACTCTGTGGACTTTAGCCCGCCAAGATTTTCTGTCCACTTCCTCTCCATTCCAGAACGAGGACCCAGGCAGGGGGTGGGGGGTGGGAAGCAGCCCCAACCCAGCCCAAATCTGCAGCTCTGAGCTCTTAGCTCCTCCGCAGGCTGACCGGCTCTGTCCGACTCTGCTGTCCCCAGAGAGCAGCCCCTGGGCCCCAGCCTGAGCTCTGTGTCACACTTCACGGAAGAATATCAATGACATCATCACTGGGTTTCACTCTCTCCTTTCTACTCCTCACTGGTAGGTGATCCCTGGCCAGAGGCTGAGATAAAATGTTAAAGGCTTCAGGGATGTGATGGAGACCTAGGAGACGAACGGGAAGGAGACAATCACCTACAGAGTGTGTTGTTGCTTAGTCGCTGAGTTGTGTCCAACTTTTTTGCCACCCCGTGGACTGTAGCCCACTAGGCTCCTCTGTCCATGGGTATTTCCCAGGCAAGGATACTGGAGTGGGTTGCCATTTCCTTCCCCAGGGGATCTTCCCAACCCAGGGGCTGAACCTGTTTCTCCTGCTTTTGTAGTCAGGTTCTGTACCACTGAGCNTCATAGCTGAGATTCTTGAGAAATATCATCCTGGGATAGAATGATCGGCATGTATGCGTGCTAAGTCACTTCAGTCGTGTCCAACTCTGTGACCCTGTGGACTTTAGCCCACCAAGATTTTCTGTCCACTTCCTCTCCATTCCAGAACGAGGACCCAGGCGGGGGGTGGGGGGTGGGAAGCAGCCCCAACCCAGCCCAAATCTGCAGCTCTGAGCTCTTAGCTCCTCCGCAGGCTGACCGGCTCTGTCCGACTCTGCTGTCCCCAGAGAGCAGCCCCTGGGCCCCAGCCTGAGCTCTGTGTCACACTTCACGGAAGAATATCAATGACATCATCACTGGGTTTCACTCTCTCCTTTCTACTCCTCACTGGTAGGTGATCCCTGGCCAGAGGCTGAGATAAAATGTTAAAGGCTTCAGGGATGTGATGGAGACCTAGGAGACGAACGGGAAGGAGACAATCACCTACAGAGTGTGTTGTTGCTTAGTCGCTGAGTTGTGTCCAACTTTTTTGCCACCCCGTGGACTTTAGCCCACTAGGCTCCTCTGTCCATGGGTATTTCCCAGGCAAGGATACTGGAGTGGGTTGCCATTTCCTTCCCCAGGGGATCTTCCCAACCCAGGGGCTGAACCTGTTTCTCCTGCTTTTGTAGTCAGGTTCTGTACCACTGAGCCTCTAGGGAGACCCTACAGAATGTGCAGGTCATGCTCCTGTTTCATCTTCGCCGCATCTGTGCCAGGTAGGACTTGATCCGATTTCTCAGGTGGAAAAACGGACCCAGAGGGATGAAAATAACAGATGATGTGATCACAGCGTTTGTGAGTGATGGGTTCAGGAGACTGGCTTCCTGCTCTTAGCTGGGTGACCAGGCAAATAACCTCCCCTCTGTGTTCCTCAGTTTCCTCATCTGATAAATGGAACTAAGAATGAGATTTCATTCTTATTAGGATGGTGATGAAGACTAATAAGATTACTGCTGTTATGCATTCCCCCAAATGGCATCTATTCCACCAGACTTCCGGGGAGGAGTGTGTGCTGATTAAATAAACCCACAATGGGTCTGACTGGGAAGTGAGTGAAGTCATCCAAAAAGGGAACCCATTCACCCTCTCTGGTCACCACCTCCTCCGGGCAGAGGTGGAGGAACAGCGTAAACAGCAAACAGGAGAGACAGGTCTCCTCATCTCCAGCACTGCCAATGATTCAGGGCCGATGTCTTGAGATAATTTTATTGGGGGTATTAAACTGAGTTATGAGGTTTTTACAATCCAGCCACTTATGAGAAATCTATTAACAGTAACTGGACAGGAAGAAGGCTTCTCAGTGGAGCCCAGGACAGGCATTAATTGGGGCAATCTATAACAGGACGGGGACCCGGAAAGGTTCCACCCGACGCCTCCATTTACTCCCCGCAATTTCTGCTGAGAATCAGCAGACTCGCCAAAAAGAGAGAGATGCCCATTAATCGGCTAATGAAATATGAAAATGTTTATGGGCCATTCAATCTTCCAAATGGCACTTCTATAATCCACCTTTCAGACACAAAGTTCCACCAGCAGAATTTATACCCGGGCTCCTCCTGCGTGGCAGGGGGCGGGCTTTTATCCCTCTTCGTGATGACTTCATTGGCACCTGTTATCCTGCTGAGTGGGCTGGGGTACATGGCATCCTGGCCTGAAAGGGGCCTTTAGGGCTTCTCTTGTTCATGCCCCGTCTCGACGGAAGCTTAGAGAGCAGCAGAGAGCCACCCAAGGTCACTGGCTTCCTCGGATGCGTTTTCCTCTGCTCAGAGCTGCCTGAGAAATTTGGACGTTGTAGGATAAAGGACTTGGGTGTTTCTATGTGGGAGAATAGTCTTTCTGCTGGTTCCTTGCCCAGGAGAGCTTGGTGCAGTGAAAACACCCAGGGTTCTGGAGCTTAGCATGCCTGGATTAAATCCCAGTTATATATAGCTAGCATTTAGTAATAATATAATAATAATGATAGCTACCATTTACGGGACACTTACTATGTCTCAGGCAGGACTGATTTTCAGCTAGTACCTACCACTATACTTGTAGTTGCTAAAATAATGAAAAGGCTCCCTACCTGCGGTAAATAGTCTGTTTCCTCTCCTTCCCCTCGGCTCCCTCTGCTCCTTGGACCTCTATGTGATCCAGCATCCAAATTTCCCACCTGGACCAGCAGGGGCTCTGCTGTGGTACCACTCCATAGGCAGTGCCACTGCCAGGCTGGCTGTTACATATTATAAACATCATCTGGTGCCAGGCAAGTGCTAAGGGCCTTATGTGGACTTTAGACTCAATTAGCCCTCCATGTGGGCTCCCCAGGTGGTGTTAGTGGTAAAGAACCCCTCTGCTGATACAGGAGATGTAAGAGACACGTGTTCAATCCCTGGGTTGGAAGATCCCCTGGAGGAAGAAATGGCAACCCACTCCAGTATTCTTGCCTGGGATAATCCCATGGTCAGAGGAGCCTGGCGGGCTATAGTCCATGGGGTCACAAAGAGTCGGACATGACTGAAGCCACTTAGCATGCAGGCGTGCCACCCCCCAGCACCTCTAGGAGGAGGTGCTATNCCCTCTTCGTGATGACTTCATTGGCACCTGTTATCCTGCTGAGTGGGCTGGGGTACATGGCATCCTGGCCTGAAAGGGGCCTTTAGGGCTTCTCTTGTTCATGCCCCGTCTCGACGGAAGCTTAGAGAGCAGCAGAGAGCCACCCAAGGTCACTGGCTTCCTCGGATGCATTTTCCTCTGCTCAGAGCTGCCTGAGAAATTTGGACGTTGTAGGATAAAGGACTTGGGTGTTTCTATGTGGGAGAATAGTCTTTCTGCTGGTTCCTTGCCCAGGAGAGCTTGGTGCAGTGAAAACACCCAGGGTTCTGGAGCTTAGCATGCCTGGATTAAATCCCAGTTATATATAGCTAGCATTTAGTAATAATATAATAATAATGATAGCTACCATTTACGGGACACTTACTATGTCTCAGGCAGGACTGATTTTCAGCTAGTACCTACCACTATACTTGTAGTTGCTAAAATAATGAAAAGGCTCCCTACCTGCGGTAAATAGTCTGTTTCCTCTCCTTCCCCTCGGCTCCCTCTGCTCCTTGGACCTCTATGTGATCCAGCATCCAAATTTCCCACCTGGACCAGCAGGGGCTCTGCTGTGGTACCACTCCATAGGCAGTGCCACTGCCAGGCTGGCTGTTACATATTATAAACATCATCTGGTGCCAGGCAAGTGCTAAGGGCCTTATGTGGACTTTAGACTCAATTAGCCCTCCATGTGGGCTCCCCAGGTGGTGTTAGTGGTAAAGAACCCCTCTGCTGATACAGGAGATGTAAGAGACACGTGTTCAATCCCTGGGTTGGAAGATCCCCTGGAGGAAGAAATGGCAACCCACTCCAGTATTCTTGCCTGGGATAATCCCATGGTCAGAGGAGCCTGGCGGGCTATAGTCCATGGGGTCACAAAGAGTCGGACATGACTGAAGCCACTTAGCATGCAGGCGTGCCACCCCCCAGCACCTCTAGGAGGAGGTGCTATTATGCTCCGCATGTTATAGAGGAGGGACTTGAAGCCCAGTGAGGTAGTGACTTGTGCAAGAACTCACAGGGAGGTGATGTTGGCACTGAGGCTTGACCAAGCTGTACTGCTTCTTCCCTCCTCCATGGGCTTCTCCCAAGATGCGTGAGGATGGAGTCAGAAAGCCCAGGCTGTGGACCAGGCCAGTTCCTCCAGCGGTCTGACCTTGAGCAATTCATCCCATTTCTCTAGTCCTCAGTAGGAAAATGAAAAAAAAAAAAAAAAAATCTGCAAAGTGAAGATGGCAAAACCTACTCTAATAGCAATTTTCTTTTTAAAACCCTCTGCACCAAATAAGTATGTAAATTGCTCAGCACACTGCCTGGCACATGGTGGGTGCTCCTCCAGTTTGCACCCCCCTTCCCCCTCTGTCCTTCCAGTCCCTGTTCCCAGCGTATGCCAAGCCCTGAGGCTGCTCTCCAAAGAAGAAGATAATTCTGGGGGCTCTGAGCCTAGGGACCCTAGCCCTGTTACTCCAGCGAGGGTCATGGACAGCAGCTTGGAAATTTGCTAAAAATGCAAATTCTGAGGCCCCACTCCAAACTCCCTGGGTCAGAATCTGCTTTTTACCAAGATCTTGGGTGATTTGCATGCATATTAAGATTTGAGAAGCATGGCTACAGTGAACGTGATAACGATGGCTTGACGTCTTGCAAAGATCTTGGAGCGGAATAGCAGAGTTGGAGGTGGAATGGAGGTGGGGGTGGGGGTGGGTCCAAAAAAAAGCTTTTGAGAAGAGGTGGCATTTAAACTTGCAAGATGTGGCAAGCCTTGCAGGATGAGAAGACTTTCAGTAGACAGAGAAATAAGGCAGGACATGCAAAGAAGAAGCAGAGAGGTGTGGAGGTGGCTGTGATTTCTTTGTAAGGGTGATAGGGAGCCATAAAAGATTGCATGCAGGGGGAGGACCTGTTCAGATCTGCCTCTGAGGCTGATATCTCTGGCCACAGAGGGGAAGGTGGATTACAAGGGCGGGGCTGGAGCAGGAAGAGCCATGGAGGGCTAGTGAAACATGCCAGACCAGACAGTGAGGCCTGGGACTGGGATCACTTTTGGTTTCCCCAGCCTCGGTGTCTTCACTGAAGAATGTGTAAGAAGAGATGTGCTTAGGAACAGGCCCCCAGTGGGACTTGCTGGGGGAGTGGGGCACCAACAGGAGCTCCCACCCTGGCCTCCATTCTGCCTTCCTGCCTGCCTCCCCAGATCCACTCGGACTCAGACGAGGGTGACGGGGCCATCAAGTACACCATCTCGGGTGAGGGCGCTGGGACCATCTTCCTGATTGATGAGCTGACAGGCGACATCCACGCCATGGAGCGCCTGGACCGGGAACAGAAGACCTTCTACACGCTGAGGGCTCAAGCTCGGGACCGTGCCACCAACCGCCTGTTGGAGCCTGAGTCGGAGTTCATCATCAAGGTGCAGGACATCAACGACAGCGAGCCCCGCTTCCTGCATGGCCCCTACATTGGCAGCGTGGCCGAGCTCTCACCCACAGGTGGGCGGTGGGCTGTGGGGGGTGGGGTGAGTCAGCAAGAGGGGAAGGGGAGCCGCCGGGTTGAGAGAGGGAGGCTGCTGCAGGGAGGGAAGTCAGGATACAGCTGNCCAGCCACGCTGAGCCTAACGCTGCAAAGCGGTCCCGCATCTGAAGGTCAGGAAGCCTGGCGCCCCACGTGACCTCGGGAAAGTCCCTGCTCCTCTCTGGGCCCCAGGTTCCCCTCTGAACACAGAGCGGGCTCATTCATGCCCAGACGTTTATTGAGTGCCTACTCTGTGCCAGAGACTGTTGCAGGCATCGGAGATTCTTAGGAAGCCTACATTTAGGACAGGGAGAGAGATAGGAAAGAAAGAAAAAAGTCAAGATATAAATACACCCTGTGGTGTAAATGTGAAGACCAAGGGAATTGGGACTTATATCGGGGGAGTGCTATTTTAGACAGAGGGGTCAGGAGAGACCTTTCTTGTTTTGTATTCATTTATTTGGCTGCGTCTTCGCTGTATCACACTGACCATGTGTTGCAGCTCAAGGATTCTTTAGTTGCGGCGCAGGCTTAGTTGCTCCAATGCGTGTGGGATCTTAGTTCCCCTACCAGGGATTCAATCCACATCCTCTGGATTGCAAGGCGGATTCTTAACCACCAGGGAAGTAGGGACGGTACTGGCCTTCCTTTTTTATGAGGAGGGTTTGAGCAAGGTTTGAAGGAAACAAGGGAATGGACCAAGGAGCTATGTGAAACTCAGTTCTCAGTTCAGTTGCTCAGTCGTGTCCGACTCTTTGTGACCCCATGGTCTGCAGCACACCAGGCCTCCCTGTCCATCACCAACTCCCAGAGCTTGCTCAAACTCATGTCCATTGAGTCGGTGATGCCCTCCAACCATCTCATCCTCTGTCCTTCTCCTTCTCCTCCTGCCTTCAATCTTTCCCAGCATCAGGGTCTTTTCCAATGAATCAGTTCTTCACATCAGGTGGCCAGAGTATTGGAGTTTCAGCTTCAGCATCAGTCTTTTCAGTGAATATTCAGGACTGATTTCCTTTAGGATGGACTGGTTGGATCTCCTTACAGTCCAAGGGACTCTCAAGAGTCTTCTCCAACTCCACAGTTCAAAAGCATCAATTCTTCAGTGCTCAGCTTTCTTTATAGTCCAACTCTCACATCCGTACCTGACTACTGAAAAAACCATAGCTGTGACTAGACAGACCTTTGTTGGCAAAGTAATGCCTCTGCTTTTTAATATGCTATCTAGGTTGGTCCTAGATTTTCTTCCAAGGAGCAAGTGTCTTTTAATTTCATGGCTGCAATCACCATCTGCAGTGATTTGGGAGCCCCCCAAAATAAAGTCTAACACTGTTTCCACTGTTTCCCCATCTATTTCCCATGAAGTGATGGGACCAGATGCTATGATCTTAGTTTTCTGAATGTTGAGCTTTAAGCCAACTTTTTCACTCTCTTCTTTCACTTCCATCAAGAAGCTCTTTAGTTCTTCACTTTCTGCCATAAGGCTGGTGTCATCTGCATATCTGATGTTATTGATATTTCTCCCAGCAACCTTGATTCCAGCTTGTGCTTCATCCAGCCCAGCATTTCTCTTGATGTACCCTGCATAGAAGTTAAATAAGCAGGGTAACAATATACAGCCTTGACGTACTTCTTTCCCGATTTGGAAATAGTCTGTTGTTCCATGTCCAATTCTAACTCTTGCTTCTTGACTTCCTACTTTTGCATTCCAGTCCCCTATAATGAAAAGAACATCTTTTTTGGGTGTTGTAGGTCTTCATAGAACCGTTCAACTTCAGCTTCTTCAACATTACTGGTTGGGGCATAGACTTGGATTACTGTGATACTTAATGGTTTGCCTTGAAAATGAACAGAGATAATTCTGTCATTTTTGAGATTGCATCCAAGTACTGCATGTCAGACTCTTTTGTTGACTATGATGGCTACTCCATTTCTTCTAAGGGATTCTTGCCCACAGTAGTAGATATAATGGTCATCTGAGTTAAATTCATCCATTCCAGTCCATTTTAGTTCGCTGATTCCTAAAATGTCAATGTTGCCATCTCCTGTTTGACCACTTCCAATTTGCCTTGAATCATGGACCTAACATTCCAGGTTCCTATGCAATATTGCTCTTTACAGCATTGGACTTTATTTCCATCACCAGTCACATCCACAGCTGGGTACTGTTTCTGCTTTGGCTCCATTTCTTCATTCTTTCTGGAGTTATTTCTCCACCGATGTCCAGTAGCATTTTGGGCACCTACCGACCTGGGGAGTTCATCTTTCAGTGTCCTCTCTTTTTGCCTTTTTATACTGTTCATGGGGTTCTCAAGGCAAGAATACTGAAGTGGTTTGCCATTCCCTTCTCCAGTGGACCACGTTTTGTCAGAACTCACTTCCATGACCAGTCTTGGGTGGCTCTGGCATGGCTCATAGTTTCCCTGAGTTAGACAAGGCTGAGGTCCTTGTGACCAGATTGGTTCGCTTTCTGTGATTGTGGTTTTCATTCTGTCTGCCCTCTGATGGATAAGGATAAGCTTATGTGGAAGCTTCCTGATGGGAGAGACTGACTGAGGAGAAAGCTGGGTCTTGTTCTGATGGGTGGGGCCATGCTCACTAAAGCTTTAATCCAACTTTCTGTTGATGGGCAGGGCTGTGTTCCCTCCCTGTTGTTTGGCTTTAGGCCAAACTATGGTGGAGGTAATGAAGATAATGGTGACCTCCTTCAAAAGGTCCCATGCATGTACTGCTGCACTCAGTACCCCTGATTCTGCAGCAGGCCACCACCGACCCACACCTCTGCTGGAGACTTGTGGTCACTCACAGGCAAGTCTGGGTCAGTCTCTTGTGGGGTCTCTGCTCCTTTCTCCTGGGTTCGGGTGCAGACAGGGTTTTGTTTGTGCTCTCTAAGAGTGTGTTTCCCAGTCCAGTGTAAGTTCTGGTGGGTTAATGACGACCTCCTCCAAGAGGACTTATGCCATACCCAGGTCTGCTGCACCCAGAGCCCCTGCCCCTGTGGCAGGCCATTGCTGGCTTGTACCTCTGCGAGAGACACTCAGACACAGTTCTGGCTCAGTCTCTGTGGGGTCTCTGGGTCCTGGTGCGCACAGGTTTGTTTGAGCCCTCCGAGTGTCTCTGGCGGATATGGGGTTTGATTCTAAATGTGATTTTGCCCCTCCTACTGTCTTGCTGGGGCTTCTCCTTTGCTGTTGGACGTGGGGTATCTTTTTCTTTTGGTGGGAGCCAGCATTCTCCTGTTGATGGTTGTTCAGCAGCGACTTGTAATTTTGGAGTTCTCGCAGAAGATGAGCACATCTTGGTGAGGTTCGTGTGAAATAGTACTTTTCAGTTTGTTGTGCACCCAGGTTACTTGGAGGACTTGCTAAAGCACAGAAGGCTCCCCTCTACCCCAGGGTTTCTGATTCAGTGTTCGTTACTCAGTCATGTCCCACTCTTTGCAACCCCCATGGATTATAGCTCGCCAGGCTTCTCTGTCCATGGGATTCTCTAGGCAAGAATCCTGGAGTGGGTTGCCATTCCCTTCTCCAGGGGACCTTCCCAACCCAGGGTTGGAACCTGGGTCTCCTGCATGGCAGGCAGATTCTTTACCATCTGAGCCACTGGAAAAGCCCAGCACATCTGGGCTGTTAGAAATGTTGGCATTTTTAACAAAGATGCTGTCAAAGCTGATGCTGATGCTGCTGGTTCCAGGGACACTTGAAGAAGCAACTAAGCCTGCACCACAACCAAAGAATTCTTGCACTGCAACAAAAGATCCGCAAAAACTAAGCTAGAGAAAGAATGTTCCAGGAAGAGGAAACAGTGAGTGCAAAGGTCCTGAGGCATAATGTGTTTCATCACGTTTGAGGAATAGCAAGGAAGTCAGTGTGGCTGAAAAGAGGAGTAAAGGAAGGGGAGAGGGTCCAAGGAGGTCAGAAGAGATACCAGAAGCTGGAGCACATAGGACTTTTGTAGCTGCTGAAAGCTTTGTGGTTGTGCTTTGAGTAAGATGGGGTTGGGGGTGGGGGGGTGGAGAGAGGAGTTCTATGATCCAACATAGATTTTTAAAAGATGATTTGTTGGCTGAAACTAAGCTATAGGGGTTAAGGGTGAAAGTAGGGGGATCGATGAGGAGACACCTATAATTGGGACAGGAGGTGATGGATGTATGTTGAATGTTGTATCTCTCACAACAGGGTTTGTGAGAGATTGGATGAGGGGAGTGAGAGAGAGAGAAGACAAGAATGAGGCTGAAGTTTTTGACCTGAGCAAGTGGATGGATGGAACTGCTGTTGCTGNGACAGGAGGTGATGGATGTATGTTGAATGCAGACCAACAGGGTTTGTGAGAGATTGGATGAGGGGAGTGAGAGAGAAGACAAGAATGAGGCTGAAGTTTTTGACCTGAGCAAGTGGATGGATGGAACTGCTATTGCTAAGCTGGGAAATGCTCCAGGAAGACCAAATTTGCAGCACAAAATTAAGAGTTTTTATTGGACATGTTTAGATTGAGATGTCTACTAGAAATCCAAGTGGAACTGTCAAGGGGACAGTTAGATCTCTAAGTCGAGAGGTCAGAAGCAAGATGAGGGCTAGAGTTACCACCTTGGAAGTCATCCTCATAGTGAGAATTTAAAGCTTGAGGCTTGGTGAAATCAACAAAGGAGTGAGTTTTGGTATGGAAGAGTTAGACTAGATAATCTCCTGATGTTGGGGGGTCCAGATCCCTTATGTAGGCTGGCAGAACCTGACCAGTGGACAGCAAGGGAATTTCACAGGGCTCCCATGCCCAGTTCAACTCCACCTACTTATTAATGCCAACTATGTGTAAGACAAAATCCTTGGCACTATTGAAGATACAGAAATGAGAAGTTCAGTCTAGCACACATCTATTACTGACTACTTTATTCTGGGCACTGCTGGGATGTAAAGATAAGTAATTGAAGTAAATCCACGAATGTTTATTAGCACCCATTATATACAAGGCCTTCAGTGTACTTGGGTCTGTAGGGGTTGCAAAGATGAGTCACCCAACTAAGCAAACATTTATTAGTACTTACTATATACATATATATATGTCCCAAATGGGATAGAAAAATAAGCAATTGCTTTAATTCAGTAAATACATAATAGTTCCTACTATATATATGGTCCTTCGCTAGGTATGTGAGGATGCAAAGATAAGCAAGATACTGCCACTGTCCTCAAAGTGTTAGCAGATCAGTTTCATCTCTGGTGCCAACTCTGATCAACTGGTTCTAGGGCTGTGTTGAGAAGGTGTCTGAGGTCTCATTCAGGCTTAGCAGAAAAGAATGCCACAATCGATTAGTGATGTCTGCTGAGAGCAAAGGAAGACGACTATGGAGGCACATATGCCATAGGATTGGCATTGCTGGACCATGAGATTGGGGCTCAACAGACTGTGGAAACGGATAGGGGCCCTGCCACTGCCGCTTTCCCTTGTATTGCAATCCCTCTGTGAGCAGCATCTTTAATAGATGGAAAAAGATTCTTTTGTAGTACAGTCTGCACTTCTTGGGACATCCACTGAATAATAGCTATCAGCCAACACTGTTTTCACAAAGCTATTTCCCTTTATTCTCATCATCCTGGGGAATAAACGGGGCAGGTATTACTGTCCTCATTTTACCAATGAGGAGATAAATGCAGAGAGAGATAAAGTAACTTACCTGAGGTTCCATAGTAAGAGCTGGAGCCAGAACCGGATCCAGATCCTGGATCCAGAACCTAAACTCCTTGCCTCAGTGGACATGAGAAACAGTCACAGCCATCTCTTTAGTGTGCACAGGACTTTAGAGCTTACAAAGCACTTTCACACTCCTAATCTCATTTCATCCTCCCAGGAACTCTCTTGGGTTAAGTGTAGATACTCTCATTTTACAGAGGAGGAAACTGAGGCCCGAGAAGGGAGGGAGAAGTAAAATTGGGAGGACATACTGTCTGCTTGCCAGGGCCCTTGCTTGAGAGGACGGTGGCANCAGATCCTGGATCCAGAACCTAAACTCCTTGCCTCAGTGGACATGAGAAACAGTCACAGCCATCTCTTTAGTGTGCACAGGGCTTTAGAGCTTACAAAGCACTTTCACACCCCTAATCTCATTTCATCCTCCCAGGAACTCTCTTGGGTTAAGTGTAGATACTCTCATTTTACAGCTGAGGAAACTGAGGCCCGAGAGGGGAGGGAGAAGTAAAATTGGGAGGACATACTGTCTGATTGCCAGGGCCCTTGCTTGAGAGGACGGTGGCAAGAGAGGAGAGGAGGAAGGCAGGGGGCAGTGTGCTCCCCAGAGGTCCTGTTTGGGGAAGAGGGCAGGGCAGGCTGGGAGCCTCTGACTGTCCCACCTGCTGCTGGAGACAGTGTGGCTCAACAGCCCTCAGGCTCAAGCCAGGAATCAATTGCTGGCCTCTGCAGAGACACATTCTAAAGATGTTCTTAATTAAAGTCCAGGAAGATCTATATGTGCAATATCTCCTTGCCTAGCAACGGCACTGGCTCTCACCACCCAGGATGGGGAGAAAAGGGGCAGGAGGTTTCTGGTGGAGAGAGGTGGCAGAGAGGAGCACAGGCCCTGGCTTCACTTCGTTCTCTGTCTTTTCCACCAACAAACCCCTCAGCAAATACAAGCAGCCCCTCTCTGCCAGGCCCAGTGCCCACGCGTCAGCGAGCACAAAGGTGGCAAATGTGGCACCCTACCCTCAAGGGCCTAGCACATAGTAGGTGCTCTGGATATCTTGGGCGACCGAATAGAACTGAATACGCCAAAAATGTTTGCTTTCTGCAACTGGCTGAGGGATACTACTGCAAAAACTTAGAATGTTGCTGCCCTGAATAAACGAGGTGACTAGACTACTCCACGGAGGGACCCATTTAAATGGGGAGAGCATGGAAGAGTCAATGGGACTCAATTTGGAACAAAAGAATCCCCTTTCTCAGGGGGATAGATGAGATACNGGTGCTCTGGATATCTTGGGCGACCGAATAGAACTGAATACGCCAAAAATGTTTGCTTTCTCCAACTGGCTGAGGGATACTACTGCAAAAACTTAGAATGTTGCTGCCCTGAATAAACGAGGTGACTAGACTATTCCACGGAGGGACCCATTTAAATGGGGAGAGCATGGAAGAGTCAATGGGACTCAATTTGGAACAAAAGAATTCCCTTTCTCAGGGGGATAGATGAGATACACACACACACACACACTCAAGTGTGGCCTACCTGGGTGAGTCCATGGCAACCTCTTTCTGTCCCCATCTCTGTCTCTCTGTCTCTCTGTCTCTCTCTCTCTCTCTCTATATATATATATATATATATATAT
>SJYW01022615.1:620054-657045 GCA_006410735.1 Raphicerus campestris | reverse complement strand
CATACGAGTCGGCCATAGTCATAAGTGTAGCTGGGGGCCGACAGGTAGTGGGGGACGGCAGTGGGCCGGTGCAAGGCACATTTTTGGCAGTTGTGAAAGCTCTGTTCAAGTGACAGTTGTTAAGGATCTGATGGGAAGACAGAAGCCAAGACCGTTAGGGAAGGTCTTGGCTTACTGCTCTCCCCACCACCACCAAGCAATGCTACAGTACCCCTCCCCACTGTCCACGGCTTCACTCACTCTGAGGCTAGAACCTGAGTACATCCCGGGGTGGGGGAGTGGCATCCTGGGGTGGGGGAGCGGCTTGCCGGAGTGGCACAGAGGATAGAAGGAGGAGGCTCAAAGAGGTGAACTGGTTCACTCGAGGTCCCACAGCTGGCTGTGGCTATCGGTGCCAAGAGCAGCGCTCTCACTGTCCCTGGGACTAGAGAAGGCAGGGGTTGAGACATCAGACACCACTGAATGCCTATCGAAAGTCACCCTGGGGCTCCTAGTCCAGTGGGGGCAGGGGGACAGGCGTCTGCTTGGGCAATTAGGATGCCAGTTTCTTGGAGGCAGTGGTAGCAATCTCCAAAGGATAAAGTGCTGGCCAGACTGAGATGCAGAGAAGGGCACTCCAGGCAGAGGGCATGGTGTAGGCAAAACTGGGAGGAAGAGAACAGCCTGAGGCGTACGGGGAATTGTAAACAACTCAGGACTGGGGAAGAGGCTTGTGGAGAGGTGACGTGGAGAGGCTGGCTGGGGCCTGGCTGCGTCACGTGCAAGGCAAGCAAAGCACTTGGATTTTATTCTAAGGGCAGTGAGGCGGGAGGGTGTTTGATAGATTTGAGATTGGGATATTGTGTGTATGTGAGTTCGTTTTGTTTAGGGGGAGGGTTCCAGTCTATAATCACATGCTCTTATACATAATAATCTACATTACTTTTTTTTCCTTGCAAAACTAATACATTTTAGAAAACATCTGAACATGAAAGAAATGTTTTTAAAAAGAGAGGAAGGAAGAGCACTCTCACCCTCAGAAGTTGCAACCCCAAAGGGAGCCACGTGGTGTATATATCCNGCCCCAGATCTGGAAGCAGGTTGGGGCTTAATGTGGACAAGGGGACTGTGAAAGGATTGGCTTCAGTGACCTCCAGCCTCAGTCTCCTTTCCCAGCTTCTCGTGGGTGGGGAGAGGTGGAGAGAAGGAGCACAGCGGCGCCAGCTGACCTCCGTCTCGCTTGTTCCTCCGGGCCCAGGCACATCGGTGATGCAGGTGATGGCCTCGGATGCGGATGACCCCACTTATGGCAGCAGCGCTCGACTGGTGTACAGCGTGCTGGATGGCGAGCATCACTTCACCGTGGACCCCAAGACCGGTGAGGGGCGGGGCCAGTCCAGGGGCGGGGGCGTAAGGGGCGCCTTCCAACCTACAGTGCTGAGGTTAGGACAGGATACGGAAGCTCTCGCTGGATCCAGGAGACCCCAGGGTAGCGGAGAGGGAGGGCAGCCAGGCAGGAAGAGAGGACAGAGCAGTAGAGGGATAAATGGAGTGGGGGCACCTGCAAGCCTGGCACGGAAACCAAAAGGCGGGAGGCAAACACTATGGGGCTCGTGAAAAGACAGCAGAGATCTGAACTCAGTGGGCCCCCACCTTGGCCTAGGAACTAAACTGGGCAGACATGTCCGCAGTCCATACGAGTCCATACGAGTCATAAGTGTAGCTGGGGGCCGACAGGTAGTGGGGGACGGCAGTGGGCCGGTGCAAGGCACATTTTTGGCAGTTGTGAAAGCTCTGTTCAAGTGACAGTTGTTAAGGATCTGATGGGAAGACAGAAGCCAAGACCGTTAGGGAAGGTCTTGGCTTACTGCTCTCCCCACCACCACCAAGCAATGCTACAGTACCCCTCCCCACTGTCCACGGCTTCACTCACTCTGAGGCTAGAACCTGAGTACATCCCGGGGTGGGGGAGTGGCATCCTGGGGTGGGGGAGCGGCTTGCCGGAGTGGCACAGAGGATAGAAGGAGGAGGCTCAAAGAGGTGAACTGGTTCACTCGAGGTCCCACAGCTGGCTGTGGCTATCGGTGCCAAGAGCAGCGCTCTCACTGTCCCTGGGACTAGAGAAGGCAGGGGTTGAGACATCAGACACCACTGAATGCCTATCGAAAGTCACCATGGGGCTCCTAGTCCAGTGGGGGCAGGGGGACAGGCGTCTGCTTGGGCAATTAGGATGCCAGTTTCTTGGAGGCAGTGGTAGCAATCTCCAAAGGATAAAGTGCTGGCCAGACTGAGATGCAGAGAAGGGCACTCCAGGCAGAGGGCATGGTGTAGGCAAAACTGGGAGGAAGAGAACAGCCTGAGGCGTACGGGGAATTGTAAACAACTCAGGACTGGGGAAGAGGCTTGTGGAGAGGTGACGTGGAGAGGCTGGCTGGGGCCTGGCTGCGTCACGTGCAAGGCAAGCAAAGCACTTGGATTTTATTCTAAGGGCAGTGAGGCGGGAGGGTGTTTGATAGATTTGAGATTGGGATATTGTGTGTATGTGAGTTCGTTTTGTTTAGGGGGAGGGTTCCAGTCTATAATCACATGCTCTTATACATAATAATCTACATTACTTTTTTTTCCTTGCAAAACTAATACATTTTAGAAAACATCTGAACATGAAAGAAATGTTTTTAAAAAGAGAGGAAGGAAGAGCACTCTCACCCTCAGAAGTTGCAACCCCAAAGGGAGCCACGTGGTGTATATATCCTATGAGACCTTGAACTCATTCACTTGAAAAATATACTTTTTTTAAATAGATAATACATTTCAAGAATCAAAAAGTCCAAATTTGGGAGCTTCCCTGGTGGCTCAGAGGTAAAGAATCTGCCTGCCAATGCAGGAGACACAGGTTTGATCCCTGGTCTGGGAAGATCCCCCATGCCACAGAGCAACTAAGCCCATGTACCACAACCCACAACTGCTGAGCCTGTGAGCCTAGAGCCCGAGCTCTGCAACAAGAGAAGCCATGGCAGTGAGAAGCCCACATCCCACTAGAGAGTAGCCCCCAGTTACCGCAACTAGAGAAAGCCCACACACAGCAACGAAGACCCAGCGCAGCCCCCAAAATGTCCAAATTTGTATTTAATGGAAACTTTTCACCCCTTCTAGTCCCCCAGATACCTGGTCTGTATCCCCAAAGCAGCCAGTGTAATTTTCTTGTGCATCTTTCCAGAGCTATTCTATGCATGTACAAGGAAGTAGGTACATGTATTTGTTTGTTTTGTTTTCTTACACAAATGGTAGCTATAAACACACA
This sequence comes from Raphicerus campestris, assembly GCA_006410735.1. Taxonomy (NCBI): domain Eukaryota; kingdom Metazoa; phylum Chordata; class Mammalia; order Artiodactyla; family Bovidae; genus Raphicerus; species Raphicerus campestris. The sequence continues at coordinate 653,765 of SJYW01022615.1, read as the reverse complement.
CTATATACACTGCTTGCCTTTTTCGCTTAACAATACATCTTGCAGATTATCCCATATCAGCACATAAAGAGCTTCCTCATTCTTTTATTTAACAGCTGTTGTGGATACACTGAAATTTATTTCACCAGTCCCCTCTTGATGGACACTTACGCTGTTTCCAATCTTTTCCTACAACCAACAATGCTACAGTGAATAACCTCATACATATATCATTTTGTGCTTGTGTGAGTGTATCTGCAGGATAATTTTCGGGAAGTGGAAAAGCTGGGTCAAAGAGCGTGCGCTTTTGGAGTCAGGATAGATAATGCCGAAATGTACCAGATTACACTTGCGAAGAGCCGCCTAGGAGAGAGCCTGTTTCCCCTCCCCCTTGCCAACCCTGTGGGTTCATTGATGACTTTAAAGCAGGAAAGTGACATGCTCAGGTTTTCATTTTAACAAGATCCCTCGGGCTTGCCCTTGTATAGCATGGCTCAGAAGCAAGCACTGAATTCAGAGACACCCAGGAGCCTGGGGTGCCAGCAGAGAGCCCCGAAGGACAAAAGTCAAAGCCTGCGCCCTTTCTCTGCGCCCATCCAGACTCCTTAACTTGCTTCATCTGTTGGGGGCCAGAGATGATTCGGGATTGCTAGCAAAGATTCATGGAGATGCTGAGGAGGGAGAATGAGGGGTGACGGTGAGATCCTGCAAAGGGTGAACCTTGGAGACCTGGGTGAATGCACAGGACTAGATTAAGGAAGGGATCTGGGCTTTCCTAACATCGGCACCTGGGATGGAAAGGGGCACCATCTACAAAAACAGAAGGATGAGCGTGGCTTAAGAAAACTGTTGAGGGGCAGAGGAATTAATTACTGAGTATGCTCCAGGATCTGGTGCAGAGCTGTTTAATTCGATTTTAACTCCATTGGCTTTAAGATGAGAGGAGGGAAGAATCGTCTAGAATGGGCCATCTGAAATATGGGCGTAAAGCTCCAAGAACGCTTGGGACTCTGAGCTTTGGCTTCCCTGTGTGCACAAGAGAGATAATAATACTCATCTCATGTGACTGCTGGGAGGGTCCAGTAAAATTCATTCATTCATTCATTCATTCACCAGCTCTTTATGGAATGCCTGTACATGTCCCGCTGTCTCCAGGCCCTAAGAAGGCAGCAATAGACAAACCCAAGACTCTACCCTCACAGAGCTTTTAAGTAGGAAATACAGAAAACAAGCACACAAACATGAAACATAATACTGAGTGGCAATGAGTGCTAGGAAGACACCTGAGCAGGATAAGAGAGTAGACTTGGATGAGGAAATCAGCACAGACCTTTCTGGGGAGGTGACACTGGGGCTGAGCCCTGAATGAAAGTGAAGGGGTCGGCCACCCGGTATCTAGGACAGAAGATGCAGGCCAGGGGACAGTGAGGGTGTGATGGGCTCAGTGCAACCCCTGGGGATGATGGGGTTGCAACCTTCATGCCTTCAGCCTGAGAGTTCATCAGCTTTAAGGCAGGAAGGAAAAGGCAAGACAGAGAAATAAGGGCAGGGCCAGGACCGAGCCTGGGAGGTGACAGGGGTGGGCAGATGAAGCATCAGACTCCAAGAGAATGAGGAGGATGGTCAGGTTCTAAGAAGGAGCATCCCCTGCTGCAGAGAGTCGGGAGGAAGGTGGCAAGTAGGAGACTGTGGAGCCTGGGAGGGCAGGAACAGTTCTCAAGAAGCTGGAATGTGGGCACGGGGCAAGGCCAGTGGAGAAACACAAACGGGGTCCTTGTTTTCAGGATCCTTCAACTTCCACAGTCTGAAAGGGTCTTTGTGGAGGTATTGCCCAGGAGGGACTCAATGTTTCCTCCCCGAGCCTTCGGCCCCACGGTAGGAGCCGCCCTGGTGCCATTTCCAGCCCCAGCTCCATTTCCCCAGCCAGGAATATTCCGCTGATGCGGGTCTATATTTAGCAGCCGCGCCGAGGTACAGTCTGTTCTCGCTGTGCAGATAGCAGGGAGCAGAGCCGGAACGGGGCCTGAGAGGAAGGTGTAAGGGAAGGGAGGAGGCGGGGCACCACAAGGCCGTGCCAGAGGAGGAATTAGCGTGTGTGTTTTAAAGGCCAGGCCTGCCAGCAGACCCCCCACTGGGAAAACAGGGATGGCATTTTCGGGGCTAATGAGGCGTCACTTGGGCTCCAGGGCCCCTTCTGCAGCATTTGGAGGGGACTGCGGGGGTGGGGAGGATAACAGCTGGAACTGGGGGCGTTGGGTGAGGACGAGGCTGTGGGGAGCCGGGGCCAGGTTCTCATTAACAGCCCCCGCCCAGCCACCATCCTAGCAAGAATAGAAAGCCTCTGGCTCTCAGAGACTTCGAGATCTCTGCTGAACGTTCTTAGCTGAGCCAGAAACATTGGCTTCCTGAAGAGGGAATGACACCCTTCTAAGCGCCAGATCCTGGGGGTCAGGATGGTGCACTGGATCTAGTTTCTGCCTTCATGGGCTTGGATACAGACAGACAACTACACCCAGGCTGCGAGAGGCAGGCAGAGGGTCTATGGTTGTAGGTCCGTAAGTCAGAATGTTTATCGAACACATACTCTGTGCTGGAATATATAGATAAGATGATGAACAAGCCCACTGTGGGTCTCAGCCCTTGTGGAACTGATTTATGGGGTCCACAACCCAGGACTTGAGGAGGGGGAATCCTCAAGGCATCTCCAAAATGTGGGGCCTGCTGCTGAAGCTTTGTCTCATTTAACCCACATAAGAGCCCTTTCCACTGAGTAGTCCCATTGTACAGAATCAGTACAGAGAGGCTCAGAGAGAGTTAAGAACCTGCCCAAGGTCAGATAGCGTATAAATGGTGGAAAGAGGGCTTGAACCTGTATCAATCTGTCTCTAAAGTCCCTCATTTTTGTGCTGCTTCTTATCTGACTCTGTGTAGCCCTAGCACATGATAGCCTCTCAGTAAGGCCCTGATAAATGAGTCAGTGAATGAATTTTCAGAGCCAGATTTTTCTTCAGTAACTTTATTTATTCGTTTATTTTTCGCTGTGCTGGGTCTTCGTGCTGTGCGGGTTTTGCTCTAGTTGCGGAGAGTGGTGGCTACTCTCACTGTGGTGCACAGGCTTCTCACTGGGGTGGTTTCTCTTGTTGTGGAGCACAGACTCTAGGGCGCACAGGCTTCAGTAGTTGCAACTCACAGACTTAGTTGCTCCTTGGCCTGTGGGATCTTCCCACACCAGGGATTGAACCTGTGTCTCCTGCACTGCCGGGCAGATTCTTTACCGCTAAGCCACCAAGGAAACCCAGAGCTAGATGGTTTAAGAGCTGATTTGAGAATTTTGCCTCAGACTCTCAGGTGGACACCAGCCTCCAGGATGCTTCTCCCCGCATTGGGGGCAGAAAGGGGTGTGGAATAGAGCAGATCACAAAATACGCCATCAAGTCCTCCCATCCCTGAATTGGCCTCCTAGTAAAATAACTTCAGCTCTTCCCATCGAGAGGGGAGGAAGGGTCTATTTCCGTGCCCCTTGATTCTGGGCCGCCTTACAACTTGCCTTGGCCAGTGGAATGTAGCAGAAGTGATGTTCTGCAGATTTCTAGGTTAGGTCTTAAGAGACCTGCAGCTTTCATGCTTCTCTCCTGGAACATGGTCCTGAGATCATGGTTTAAGGAAGCCAGTCCAGCCCACAGGAGGATGAAAGAAGGCCTGGTAAACAGCCAGGATCAACTGCCCAGCATGTATCAATGCATGAGGCCACCTTGGGCCTTCCAGCCAGATGGCACCCCAGTGAAACGCAGCTACAGGAGTGAGCCCAGAAGAGGAACGGGCTGGGGAATCTCGATTTCTCTGTTAGCTATCTACCGCTATGTGACAAACTATCCCCAAACACAGTGGCTTAAAACAGCAACAATTTATTATTTGTCACGATTCTGTGGGTTGGCTGGGCAGTTATTTTGCTGGGGTCACTCACATAGCAACAGTCAGCTGGCAGGTCAGCTGTGGCCTTTCATCTTGGGTTTCTTCATGGTGCAGTGGTCTCAGGGTTCCAAGGAGACAAGCCCTGGCACACAAGGGTTTATCAAGTATCTCTGCTTCTGTCACACTTGCTGATGTCCCGTTGGCCAAAGCAAGTCCCGTGGCCAAGGCTGGAGACAGCATGGGAGAGGCTGACCCAAGGCGTGGATCCCAGCAGGCGTGGTTCCTCGGGAGCTATCACCATAGCAACCTGTCATTGGGTGTGGCCTGGGGGGCAGGGTCCAGAGGGCAGCATGGCTTCAGGGTACCCACCTCCTAGTTGTCCAGAGAGGGCACCTGCTCACACACTCAGCACGGCTTCATGACCCATTTCTAGGGATGAAGACATGTGTCCCCAGTTCCTCTGGAGTCAGAAGTGACGGGGACAGCAAGGAGGCCAGTCACATAAGCCTGGCACCACACCCACAGCATAGATCTCAGTCAGACCCCTGCTCCCAGCCCCACTCAGAGTCGAGGTCACTGAGCTTTTGGTCCACAAGTCATCCATGCACAGTGGCCGCATCACCAGACTCCACATCAGTGAGATCCTAGACATAAATGACAAAGCTTAGCCCGTAGATCCCCTTGGTGGTTCAGATGGTAAAACATCTGCCTACAGTGTGGGAGACCTGGCTTCAATCCCTGGGTCAGGAAGATCTCCTGGAGAAGGAATGGCAACCCACTCCAGTATTCTCTCCCTTTTTTTTTTTTAATTGGAGGCTAATTACTTTACAATGTTGTGGTGGTTTTTGCCACACATTGACATGAATCAGCCATGGGTGTACATGTGTTCCCCATCCTGAACCCCCCTCCCACCTCCCTCCCCATGCCATCCCTCAGGGTCACCCCAGTGCACCAGCCCTGAGCACTCTGTCTCATGCATCAAACCTGGACTGGCGATCTATTTCACATATGATAATATACATGTTTCAATACTATTTTCTCAAATCATCCCATCCTCGCCTTCTCCCACAGAGTCCAAAAGACTGTTCTTTACATCTCTGTCTCTTTTGCTGTCTCACATATAGGGTCATCATTACCAGCTTTCTAAATTCCATATTTATGCATTAATATACTGTATTGGTGTTTTTCTTTCTGACTTACTTCACTCTGTATAGTAAGCTCCAGTTTCATCCACCTCATGAGAACTGATTCAAATGCATTCTTTTTAATGGCTGAGTAATGTTCCATTGTGTATATGTACCACAGCTTTCCCATCCATTCGTCTGCTGATGGACATCTAGGCTGCTTCCGTGTCCTGGCTATTATCAACAGTGCTGCGACGTGTCTCTTTCAGTTCTGGTTCCCTTGGTGTGTATGCCCAGCAGTGGGATTGCTGGGGCATAAGGCAGTTCTATTTCCAGTTTTTTAAGGAATCGCCACACTGTTCTCCATAGTGGCTGTACTAGTTTGCATTCCCACCAACAGTGTAAGAGGGTTCCTTTTTCTCCACACCCTCTCCAGCATTTATTGTTTGTAGACTTTTTGATGGCAGCCATTCTGACTGGCGTGCGATGATACCTCATTGTGGTTTTGATTTGCAAATGCAAATCTGATAGTGACACTCGCATAGTCTTCGGAAAATCCCATGGATGGAGGAGCTTGGTGGGCTAGTCCATGGGGTCACAAAGAGTCGGACACGACTGAGCAGCTTCACTTTCACTTTTTCTTTAGCCCATCTTAAGTGCTCGACTGCCCCGCCCCAGCCAGCCCCTCTGCCTGGCTCACGTAGGGAGCCCCCCACCACGTCTCTGGCCCGTGATCACTCCCCTGTCAGTCCATCTGTCGGCCCTCTCCTTTCGGCCCTCCCACCTTCTTTCTCCACCCCTCCCTGTCCGTCTGCCTCTCTGGCGTCCCTGGGGAGATCTGTTCACACTGCCCTTGCTGATCTTGGCCTTGTATTCTTCTTTCTGTTTCTTTCCAGGCCTCTGTCTCTCCATGGGTCTCCCTTTCCCTCTCTTCCTCTCCGCTCCCTCCTTCTTGTGCCTTCGAGTACGTGGCGCTCTCCATCTCTTTTTGCTCTGACCTCTCAGATTCCTTTCTGTCTGTCTGTCTCTCCTTCCCTCTCTGCCACCTTCATCCTCCTCCCTCTCTTCTCTCTTTCCTTCCTGCTCTTTCCCTCCCTCAGCCCTTCAGGGTAGAGGACACACAAGGGCACCTTCCCAGTACGGCCCCTGCCATCCTGGACTTGGGTCCTGCCATAATCCCCAGAAGAGATTCCTCTAACAGTTCCAGTGTTGAGGTCCAGCACCAAGGAGATGGGGCAAGGAGCCCAGTGCGTGACTGGAAGCATGGCTTGCCTGATAGGACGAGATGAGCAAGGGCTCTCTCGGGAGCCGAGACAGAAGCACCACATCACTCTGTCAGAGGCCTGCCCTCTCCCCTGGTACCTGAGGGTAGGTGTGGTAGGGGATACCAGGCTGGCTGGGCAGGAGCTCTCCATCCTTACTGAGGTCCAGCAGAGCCGTGCACAGCATGGGCTCTGGCCCCAGAGAGCCTGCTGGAATCCTGACTGTGCACTTTCTCTGTGTGCGACCTTGGGCCAGTACTTAACCTGTCTGTGCCTCCATGTCCTCATCTGTAAACTGGGTATAATCACAGCACCATCCTCATAGGCCTGATGAGATATTTAAATGAGGCAGTTCCCTTAAGGTGCTCAGAACCATGGCAAGCACAGGGACAGTGCACAGCCATGTCAGTTATTGCTGTTACTGTCACATGCAGTTCTCATGAGATGAAACTCGGCACCAATTTTGCCCCCCAGGGACCATTTGCCAATGTCTGGGGCTGTAGCTGGGAGGGGAGGGGGCTGCCTCCAGCGTCTCGTGGGTGGAATTATCCTGCCCGAGACGCCCACGGTGCCAGTTGTGGAAATCCTGCCCTTTGGGGAGGTATGTGATGGTCCCATTTTATAAATGACGAAACTGAGGTCCAGAGAGGGGAGGGGTTTTGCTCAAGATCACCTGGTCAACAAATAGCAGATCTGGGAATTATCCCAAGTTCATCTGCTTCCAAGTCTCCCCTGCCTTCGGAAAGATCAGTCCAGGCCAAGGAGGAGTCAGGAGGGAGCTTATTGAGGAGTCTTGAAGGCCGCTGATAGAGGGTCTCCATGACCCCTGGTTAGACAGACTGTACTTTCCGTATCTCCATGGGATCCCACAAAGCAGGCACACCCCCTAGAGGCACCACCCTGGCTCCCCCAGTCACACACACACACACACACACACACACACACACACGCCTCTCCTCCCGTTCCATTGCCTTTATTGGAGGCTGGGGCTGTCTGCGGGCATCAGGAGGGAGAGATTGGGTTTTATGGGGCACATCGTGGGGCTGCTGGTGCGTGACTCCACCTGGTGCTCAGGCCCTGGGCACCACCTGCCACCACCTGGCGCTCACAGGTTGAAGTGGGTCAGGGGTGGGGGGGCTCTGACTGGCTCATCAACTCCCCCCTCCCTCCTGATCTCCCACCGTATAAGCCTGTGTGCAGGGAGACCAGAAGTCCAGCCTTCCTCTGCTCAGAATTCATCTCGCAGCCACCCCCTCCTGCTGCCCCTCTGCCTGCTTCCATTAACAGTTTGAAGGATTGTCTGATCAGCAATTAGCTGGTGCCTGGACAGAGAATCTGGGGCCAGGCCCCGGAGGAAAGGGCTGGGGTCCCCAGGGCTGGGGGATGACATAATCATGGAGGGGGTGTGTGTGTGTGTGTAAGAATAAGTGTGTGCTAGTAGCTATGTGCTATGCCTGTGCATGTGACTTCATAGGTGTTACCTGTGTATTTATGTATTAATAGTACGTCTAAGTGTGTGAGGAATATCAGTGTTTATGTGCAGGCAAGTGTGACTCCATCGTGAGTGTGCTTGAGGGTGGCTGTCAGGCCAGTTCACTCCGTTGAACATTCACCAAGCTGCCACGCTGGGGCTGGCTCTGGGCTGAGTGACACCGACCCAGAGATGAATCAGACACAGGCCAGGCTCACCCAGAAAATGTCGGGATTCCCCCTCATATGGGGAAACTGAGACCCTGAAAGTGGGATCGGAGGCTCAAGGGGGAGCCACACAGGGCCTGATTCTAGGCCCTATGCCTCTTTTTAGTAAACTAAATAGTCCATATTCTGTTGTTTCGGGGTTGCATGTGAGTGTGTGAATATGCATCTGTGTGTGTGAGTGTGTGGATGTACGTTAACATGTCTGCATATACTGTGTGTGTTTGCGTGGACCAGTGGATGGGAAGGTGTGTGTTTTAAAGTGTCTGTGCGTGTATCTGGGCTTCCCCAGCGGCTCAGCGGTAAAGAATCCGCCTACAATGCAGAAGACGTGGGTTTGATCCCTGGTCTAGGAAGATCCCCTGGAGAAGGAAATGGCAACCCACTCCAGTATTCTTGCCTGGAGAATCCCATGGACAGAAGAGCCTGGCGGGCTACAGTCTACGGGGTTCAAAGAGGTAGACACGAACCGAGCAACTGAAGACATGCACGCGTGAATCTGATGTGTGTGAGAGAGTAGTGTGTGTGTGAGGGTATGTGTGTGTGGAGTGCTGAGTGTGAGTTATCTGTGAGTCTCTCTGTGTAAGCATGCATGTGTGTGTCTGTGTCTGTGTGTGTGTATCCCGAGCCCCACACCTACACGGTGGTTGTATCAGTGTCTTCTGCATCTGCAACTCCCCTCCTGAACTTGAGTGAGCCTGGCCTCTGCCTGGGGAGGGGTCTCTGCATCGGTTGGCAGCTGGCAAGGGGCATCCTTGGCCTCAACCCCCCACCCACAGGTGTGATCCGGACGGCCGTGCCCGACCTTGACCGCGAGAGCCAGGAGCGCTACGAGGTGGTGATCCAGGCCACGGACATGGCGGGCCAGCTGGGTGGCCTCTCCGGCTCCACGACCGTCACCATCGTGGTCACTGATGTCAACGACAACCCGCCCCGCTTCCCACAGAGTGAGTGAGGCCTTCCCAGAGGGAGGCGTGGGTCTGTGTGTCTGTCTGGTCATCCCTCCCAGCCACCCTCTGACCCCAAGCTGCCCTGCAGCCTTCTCGCCATAGAGGGACTCCCCAATCTGTCCATCTGTCTATCCATCCAAGTCACTCTATCCCCCTCTCCCCTCCAGTCTTACTTTTTGCAAGAGACAGCCCCAACGTTGTCTGACTTTCCATACATCCATGTAACACACTTACCACCCCTCCCTGCACCTTGCTTCTGGCCAAGAGTGAGCCCCTATCTGTCCACCCAGTCCGGCTGGTCCTTGCACACACCCCTGTCATTCTTATTATGTGTGACCTGCTACTGATCCGAGCTTGCAAAGGTATGCTGGGGACGGAGGGACAGACACAGGGGTCTTTTAGACATACAGACAGAGGCTGCAGCCATGCCCAGAGGCACCTATCATTTGTACATAGAAATGCCAGGGTCTGAAGAGACAGGTCTTTTCCTTCTCCTCTGAGCCTGGAGGACTCTGTGCTTTTGAACTGGGGGAGAGCGCTTTTCACTCTCTGCCTCCCCAGGCACAGCAGAGTGGGGGTGTCTTCTCTAGCCCAGTCCCCCACCTCCCATCAGCCTAGCCAGCCCCTCCGCCCCAGGTTCAGACGAGAAAGCTGTGCCCAGGAAGCCGCCGAAGCTGGCAGAGACTAACTGCCGTGGGGAGCCAGGCTGATCCCTATCAGGCGAGTCATTACTTGAGGCCTGCTGCTCACATTAGGCCCTGCCACAGGGGACTGACCCCCGAGAGATAAGGGAATCCAATCCCTTAGCTGAGAGCACATCACAGCCTAAGCGCCTCAGTCCAGACGCCGAGCGGGGTGGGAAGGGCCCGCCAGCCAGCTCCCCATCTTTCCTGTTCCCCGGGGAACCCGGTCCAGCAGCCGCCCTCAGCCACTCCCCCAGCTCAGCCCCAGTCACTTGATGGGGAAGCTTCAAAGCCCCTGTGAAGGGGCGGGGGCCACCCAGTTTTCTGTGTGCCAGGCTGTGTGCCAGCCCTGAGCTGGAAGGGGTGGAGCAGAAGAGGGGCCAGGGCCCCTGGAAGACTCTTATTTTATTCATTCATATACTCTTTCTTTTTCTTTTTTAACCTTTTCATTTTATATCAGAGTGTAGCCAATTAACAATGTTGTAATAGTTTCAGGCAGACAGCAAAGGGACTCAGCCATACATATACATGTATCCATTCTCCCCTCAATTCCCCTCCCACCCAGGCTGCCACATGATATTGAGCAGAGTTCCTTGTGCTGTACAGCAGGACCCTGTTGGTCATCCATTTTTAATATATAGCCGTCTTGTTCATTTATTTTTCTTTATTTCTTTATTGGGAAATACAGCACACAGACAGAAATGCATAAAATATAAATGTCCAGTTCAACACATAATTACAAAACAAACATTCTTGTAACCACCGACCAGGACCCAGAAGCTGCCACAAGTCCTTTCTTGATTATAGCTTCTCCCCTTACCTTTTCCTCCAGAGTTAACCACCACCCACTTTCATGACCATCATCTCTTTGCTTTTCTTTTTCTTTTTTATTGAAGTATAGTTGATGGATAATAGGGGCTTCCATGGTGGCTCAGACGGTAAAGGATCTGCCTGCAATGCAGGAGACCCGGATTCAGTCCCTGGGTGGGGAAGATCCCCTGGAGAAGGGAATGGCAACCCACTCCAATATCCTTGCCTGGAAAATTCCATGGACAGAGGAGCCTGGCTGGCTACTGTGCATGGGATTGCAAAAAGTTGGACGTGACTGAGCAACTAACACTTTCACTTTCTTTGATGTATAATATTATGTAAATTATAGGTGTACAATACAGTGATTCATAATTTTAAAGGTTTACTCCATTTATAGTTATAACTAATTATAAATTAGTTGCTATATTCCCCATGTTGTACAATATATTCTTATAGTTTTTTTAAACCTAATAATTTGTACCTCTCAATCTCCTCCTCCTATATTGCCCCTGCCAATTCCCTCTGCCTGCTGGCAACCATTAATTTGTTCTCTATATCTGTGAATCTGTTTCTTTTTAAAATATTCTTTAGATTATATATATATATATATATAAGTGATATCATACAGTATTTGTCTTTGTTTTTCTGATTTATTTCACTTAGCATAATGCCCTCCAAGACCATCTTGCTGCAAGTGGTAAAATTTTACTTTTCACTTAACATAATGCCCTCCAAGTCCTTCTTGCTGCAAGTGGTAAAATCTCAGTTTTTTATGGCTAAGTAGTATTTCATTATGTATAAATATGCATATATACCACATCTTCTTTATCCAGTCCTTTAGGGTCAATTCACCCATGTAGGCATCCCCTAACACTATAGTTTAATTTTATAAGTTTTTTAACCTTATCTAAGTGGAAACTCACAATACAAATGATTCATCTTGCTTTTTTATCTCCCCAAATTATGTTTGTGAAATCACATGCTATTGCTTCTAGCTATAATGTATTCATTTTCAGTGCTGTATAGTATTCCATGATTTATCTATTCTCCTGCCAATGGACATTCACGTTGTCTCCAGTCTGAGGTTACTATAGAGGACACCACTTTGGACATGGTTGTATGCATCCTACTGCTGTTTTGCATGCAATTTCATTAGTCTACAGAGGAGCAGAATAAACTCATCGTCAACTTTACTAAATAAAGCCAAATTGTTTTCCCCCAAGAAGAAATGCATGTGTCCATCATACCATATCCTCACTGATACTTGGTACTGTCAGATTTCCTTCATTTGTGTTAATCTAGTGAGTGTAACTCATGCTGTTTTTCATTCATTCACTCACTATCACTCAAACATTTCATTTATGTGACAGCCTGGTGTTCTGCCAGGCACCATGAATGCCTGATGAATAAGAGATGTGATCCCTGCTTTGCAGGAGCTCACAGCCAGGAGGGAGGGAGAAGAGAGAAGAAGGGAGAATAAACAGAAACGAATAGGGAAATGCAGTAATCCTTACAATAGGATAAGCTTGGGGGCCCTGGACACATAGGACCAGAGCCTGGAGGCCTGGGAACCTTCCCCATTACAGGAGGTAATAGTCACTGAGATGAAAAAGGAGGGGAAACAGGGGAAGTGAAGGCAGAGAGGAGAGTAAAGCGAAGGAATGTCTAGAGGTGGCACAGAGCAAGTCATCCTGAAGGAATTGCAAGAACTTCAGCCAGGCTAAGGCTCATGTTGAGGTGGGGAGNACAATATATTCTTATAGTTTTTTTAAACCTAATAATTTGTACCTCTCAATCTCCTCCTCCTATATTGCCCCTGCCAATTCCCTCTGCCTGCTGGCAACCATTAATTTGTTCTCTATATCTGTGAATCTGTTTCTTTTTAAAATATTCTTTAGATTATATATATATATATATATATATATATATAAGTGATATCATACAGTATTTGTCTTTGTTTGTCTGATTTATTTCACTTAGCATAATGCCCTCCAAGACCATCTTGCTGCAAGTGGTAAAATTTTACTTTTCACTTAACATAATGCCCTCCAAGTCCTTCTTGCTGCAAGTGGTAAAATCTCAGTTTTTTATGGCTAAGTAGTATTTCATTATGTATAAATATGCATATATACCACATCTTCTTTATCCAGTCCTTTAGGGTCAATTCACCCATGTAGGCATCCCCTAACACTATAGTTTAATTTTATAAGTTTTTTAACCTTATCTAAGTGGAAACTCACAATACAAATGATTCATCTTGCTTTTTTATCTCCCCAAATTATGTTTGTGAAATCACATGCTATTGCTTCTAGCTATAATGTATTCATTTTCAGTGCTGTATAGTATTCCATGATTTATCTATTCTCCTGCCAATGGACATTCACGTTGTCTCCAGTCTGAGGTTACTGTAGAGGACACCACTTTGAACATGGTTGTATGCATCCTACTGCTGTTTTGCATGCAATTTCATTAGTCTACAGAGGAGCAGAATAAACTCATCGTCAACTTTACTAAATAAAGCCAAATTGTTTTCCCCCAAGAAGAAATGCATGTGTCCATCATACCATATCCTCACTGATACTTGGTACTGTCAGATTTCCTTCATTTGTGTTAATCTAGTGAGTGTAACTCATGCTGTTTTTCATTCATTCACTCACTATCACTCAAACATTTCATTTATGTGACAGCCTGGTGTTCTGCCAGGCACCATGAATGCCTGATGAATAAGAGATGTGATCCCTGCTTTGCAGGAGCTCACAGCCAGGAGGGAGGGAGAAGAGAGAAGAAGGGAGAATAAACAGAAACGAATAGGGAAATGCAGTAATCCTTACAATAGGATAAGCTTGGGGGCCCTGGACACATAGGACCAGAGCCTGGAGGCCTGGGAACCTTCCCCATTACAGGAGGTAATAGTCACTGAGATGAAAAAGGAGGGGAAACAGGGGAAGTGAAGGCAGAGAGGAGAGTAAAGCGAAGGAATGTCTAGAGGTGGCACAGAGCAAGTCATCCTGAAGGAATTGCAAGAACTTCAGCCAGGCTAAGGCTCATGTTGAGGTGGGGAGTTGGAGGCATGAGGCTGCCGAAGTCAGCAGGGGCCAAGGGGCTTGTACAACTTCATTCCAAGTGCAGTGGGGAGCTATGGCAAAGAGTGGGGGTGGCATGGTCAGCTTGTGTTGAGTCCCCCCAAGACTCTTATGTGAGAGTCAGTCAGAGACAGCCACACCACACAAGGGTATCCAGACCAGTGCGGGCTCCAAGAGACGCAGCCCCAGTGCCACAGCCCCTGCTTCCCCTGGGCAGGCCCATCACTTAGCAAGTCACCCTCACCTTCAACTCCACTCTGGAGGGAGAGCAGGGAGCCACTGAGTTCCACTTAACCCTCATTCTTTCTGGCTTCCCCTCTGCTTCCCCACTCTGGTAACAGTGCCACCTTGCCATTCTTCAAACAAGCCAGGCATTGCACCCACCTCAGGGCCTTTGCACCTGCTGTTCCCTCTGTCTTTCCCAAATACCTGCTTGACTCACTGCCTCACCTTCCTCAGACTTTTGCAGAAATATTGTCTTTTCCTCGATTACCTCATTTACAGTTTTGTTTTGTTTTTTTCTGCATCCTGCGGCATGTGGGATCTTAGTTTCCTGACTAGGGATTGAACCCTCGCCGCCTGCATTGGAAGCACAGAGTCTTAACCACTGGACCACCAGTAAAGTCCCAATTACCCTATTTAAAACTCCACACACACCTTCATCATCACTCCCCATTTCCCTTCCCAGTTTTATTTTTCTCCCAAGTAGCATCTGACATCTTATTTTTCTGATATGATTGTTTAGTGTCTTTCTTCTTCCGTTAAGAGGAAAGCACTGTGAGGCCTGGGATTTGGGTCTGTTTTGCTTGTTGCTGGAAGCCCAGTGCACAGAGCTGCATCTGGGACATCACAGATGCTCAATAAATATGTGGAAATGAAGGAACCAATGTCATTAACATCCACAGCAACCAAAAAAATCAGTGTGCAGCCCTACTATTTGAATGCAGTGTGTCCCATTTATTGGGTGGATAACACTGGGGCTGCAGAGTCGGACACGACTGAAGCAACTTAGCAGCAGCAGCAGCAGCAACAGATACTAGCCTCTGTGCTAAGCAACTGACATGCATTATCATCTCAGTTAATTGGGAAATGACAGTGCTATCAGGAAGGCACTATTATTATTCCCATTCTACAGATGAGGGAAACCAGAGCTCAGAATTACACAGCCAGGACTGACTCCAGGGCTGTAGCCTTGATCACTGTGCTTCTGTCCCCTCTTGGGCAGATGAGGACACTTGAGTCCCAAAGAACTGCCGACACTTTCTCAAATCAATCAGGGGATAAAGCCAAGGTCAGAATTAGAACCCTCCTCTTTGCACTGCATCCAGCATTTCTGCAGAGGAAGCGCCTCTCCCAGCATCAGTCCTGGCCAAGCAGGGAGCTCCAAGGAGCCCATCTGAGACCTCCCTCCTCTCCTCTAGCGCTGGTGGAAGCTGGGGGAGGGGCTGCCTTACCATCCCTGCTCACAGCTGTATCCCCTACAGAGATGTACCAGTTCAGCATTCAGGAGTCGGCCCCCATTGGCACGGCCGTGGGACGCGTGAAGGCCGAGGACTCAGACGTGGGCGAAAACACAGACATGACTTACCACCTCAGGGAGGAGAGCGGCGGCGGCGGGCACGTGTTCAAGGTCATCACAGACAGTGACACGCAGGAGGCCATCATCGTAGTACAGAAGGTGCGGCCACTCTGGAAGTGATGGGGGAGGCAGGCCCCTGGGCAGCAGGGTTGGGTAGGGGATCACTGAGCAGCCAAATACCCCATCCCACTTCACTCCAGGGGTGAAGTCTCTCCAGGGAGGCTGGACCAACCTGGGAAAATGCTAATGCTGTCCTTCCCATTTTGCAAATGAGAACATGAGGCACAGAGAGGTTAAGTGACTTGTCCAAGGTTGCACAGCTAGTGGTCAAGAGCCAGGAATCAATCCAGATTTGAATCTGTGCTCTTACACACTACGCTGTGCTACTTCAAGTTCACACCAGGCCCTTCACACTCACTGTTTCCTTTCAGCTTGACGTTACCCTTGGAAGGAAAACATATTATGACCGTTTTTACAAGTAAGAAAACAGAGATTTAGAAAGGTAAAAGGGCTTGCCCAAGATTATATTTGTAAGGGATAGAGTAGGATTTGAACCCAGGTCTGGTGACCCCAAAGCTCTTTCCTTCCTGAGTCTAACAGCCTGCTTACCCACTGACCAGCCCAGGAACCAGAAGCTCAAACAGCAAACTCAGCACCCCCTAGGGAAAGGAGACAGAGGTCAGATAAAAAAGCAAAAGTCATCTTCAAGGGCTTGGTCACAAGCTTGGCACCTCAGGGGTGCACAGGGCTTTGACACTGCCCACTCCAACACTGCTGTTCCACAGGAGGTCTGAGTCCCCTGCCCTGGCCTACAAACAGTTGTAAGGCTTTGTATACTCCCAGGGATGGGATGCTCACTCCCTGCCAGTGTCCTGCTCCTCCTTCTCCCATTCAGCCACAGTCTATCTTGTTCCTGTCAGCCCAGGCTCTGCCTCCTGGGACCCACAGAAACATCTGCCCTGACAGCCCTTCATTCACTCAATAATCAAACTCTCTCCCTGGCCACGAGGATTTGAGGATAGAGAAAACTCTGTTTCTTCAACTAGGATAAGAATTTGAGGCTAATACTTACAATGAAGTGTTAATAGTGTGCCAGCCTCCTTTCCAATGCCTTCCATGTATTAACTCATTTAATCTCTACAACAACCATATTATTACTGCCCATTTCATAGGCGAGAATCTGAGGCCCTGAGTTCAGTCATTTGCATCCAAGGACAAGCATCTTACAGAGAAGTTGTAGGGACAGGGCCCCAGGAAGTCTATCTCCAGAATCCACCCTTTTAAACATTACATGGCTTTTCTGACCTCCTCTTGTCTTCACTGTAAGATGAGCCCATTTCACAGATGGGGGAACTGGAGGCCTGGGGAGGCCCAGCATCACAGAGCAGCAGAATCAGGCCCCAAGCCCAGCCCGGGGACCCCAGCACAGCACTTGCTCTCATACCCGGAGTGCCCCTGTAGTAACGCCCCCATCCTCCCTGCCTCTTGCCCCATAACCCCACCCCCACCCCGCCTGCTCCAGCAGTGGCGCCTGAGGTGTCTCTGTGGAGTCAGTGCTGGCTCAGGGAGCAGAGCCCCCGCCTGATTGATGACCTGGCTCCAGAGCCCATCACTCACTCCCAGGCCAGGTCCCCGCCTGCCTCCCTGCATCCTGATTTCCCAGGCAACAGGATGGAGGGAGGAGGTTGTCCTTCTTTCTTTTTCTTTTTTTTTTCTGTTGGGGAAGGGGGAGTGTGAGAGGGAAGGAGGGTCCCTAGACAGAGGGCAGTCCTCCAGGAAGGTGGCCCTTGCTGCCCGGATGGCTCCCCCAGCATGTAACAGTGGTGCCATGGTTCCACCACTGCCCTTTCTCTTTGCTCTAAAGGCGTTACCTTAGGAGGCCAGAGTCCACGCCGCATGCAGCTTGTCCATCAGAAGGTCCCCCACCAGCATCCCCCGATGAGGACCAGGGCTCAGCGTGGCTTTAGCGAGGTCTCTGAGGGATGCTCTAAGGCCTCCCGGCTTATCAGGTTCAACTCACATTAGCAGCTGCCGCCAATAAAACACCAGGAAGGTCTCATCTCACCCTCCCACCCGAGGCCCAGAGAGGCCAAACAGATTGCCCGCAGACACACAGCCGGGCAGCCACAGATCCAGCGCCTTCCCTGCAGTGGGGTTAAGGGCTGGCACTTGACAGCCGCACTGCTGGGGACGTGAATCCCGCTTCTGCCAGGGACTAACTGCTAAGTGACCTAGGGCAAGTTACAGAGCCTGCTGGGCCTCGACGTCCTCACGCATCAAACAGGATGATAATAATCATACAAGCCTCTTTGGGATGCTGTAAAATTAGATGAGTCGCTACATTTAGAACACTGGCACACAGTGCTTTGTAAGTTAATAAATTAAGGCCAGTCTCGTGTGCCGGGTAGCAGGAAGTCTGGGAGTCAGTATGTGACCCTGTGTCCCTGAGCAAACTNTCTTGATTCCAGCTTGTGCTTCTTCCAGCCCAGCGTTTCTCATGATGTTAAATAAGTTAACATATAAGTTAAATAAGCATATAAGTTAAATAAGCAGGGTAACAATATACAGCCTTGATGTACTCCTTTTAGAGTCAGAGAAAACCTGGAATGAATCTTAGCTCAGTTGCAGAATTATAGGAAAATCACTGCACCTACTCCAACTCTCAGTTTTCCCATCTCTAAAATGGGTGTCATGGTAGTTCCTGCCTCATTCATTTATTCAGAAAAAAAGTACTAAATGTCTACTATGGACCAGGTTCTGTGATCAGTGGTCCCAGGGTTGGAGGNCCAACTCTCAGTTTTCCCATCTCTAAAATGGGTGTCATGGTAGTTCCTGCCTCATTCATTTATTCAGAAAAAAAGTACTAAATGTCTACTATGGACCAGGTTCTGTGATCAGTGGTCCCAGGGTTGGAGGAAGGAGTGTTTGGCACATAGTAGGTCCTCAGGAAATGGACCTTACCATTTTTCTCGGTGGTCTGGACACCCGCTACTCCCGTTCATTCTGCAACCAGTACTAACCCCATACAGATTTCTACGCATCGTGTGTGGGCTTTGAGGGTGTGCTTTAAAAGGGGTAGGGGAGGGGAAAGAGTCAAAAGGCAGGATGGAGTGAGCAAAGAGGAATCCCCAGGTCAGGGGAGCAGCCCCTTTTGCTTGTGAAGAGTCTCCCCCACTAGGAGCTCAGGTGAGGACTGCATCATTTGGCCTGCTGCTTGTGCACATGTGTGTACACGAGCCTGGATACAGGAGCACCGGGCAGCCTGGAAATGCACGAGTCTGCACACTATCATATTTATCATGCCTACGTGAGCTATATATGCACATATTTAAGTGGTGAAAACCCACATGTGCCCTCAAGCCAGGAAGACATGCCCTGGCCGCTTCCTTCACCCTGACCTTGACAACAGCAGTGTTCCGTGCTGTCCCCAGGGTGTGGGGGCACCCGCAGGTGCACCCGGCTGGCCCTGAGGCGGCTGCTCTTGGTCAGACGCTGGACTCTGCACAGACACACATGGCTTGGGAATCTGGCCTTGCCATNTATGCACATATTTAAGTGGTGAAAACCCACATGTGCCCTCAAGCCAGGAAGACATGCCCTGGCCGCTTCTTTCACCCTGACCTTGACAACAGCAGTGTTCCGTACTGTCCCCAGGGTGTGGGGGCGCCCGCAGGTGCACCCGGCTGGCCCTGAGGCGGCTGCTCTTGGTCAGACGCGGGACTCTGCACAGACACACATGGCTTGGGAATCTGGCCTTGCCATCCATCAGCCCTTGTGCCCCAGGGCAAGGCGCCCGGCTTCTCTGAGCCTCAGTTTCCCCATGTGTAAAATGGCAGCAGCAGTGATGACAGTTATCTGCAAGGCTGGGAGCGGCTCCTGCATGTGCAGCCGTTACACCGGCCTGGCACAGAGTCTTGCTGAGCAAATAAAAATGAGAGCTAATCCATCCATCATGTGGCAGGGGCCCAGCGCTGTTAAAAGTGTTTTATTAGTGTTTTATTGGTAGTCCTTGTCTAATCCTCACAACCACTCTGAGGTAGGTGTTACTATTAGCACCATTTTTAAGAGGGAACCAAAGACCAGAGAGCTTAAGTGATTGACTCAAGGTCACATAGCTAGGTTTCAAACCTCGGCAGATGGCCACCGGATCCCACTCCTGACCACAGTTCTCAGGCTTTCTTTGCACTTGTGCACACACGCACACTAGTGGACACAAACCTACACTCTCTCACTGCACTCTTCCACTCACACCCGCTCCTGTTCCCCTTCCTGCCCTCCAGGTCCTGGCTGACCAAATGAGAACTAAGATTTGAGCAGAGCCTTCTAGACCACAGATGCCTCCTGTCCTTCTCAGACCCTGGCAATGCTTCCGCATCCATGCATGGTACCTCCCACCCCTAGGCCCGCAGAGCACACACTGGGTTTGGCTGGGGGGGGGGGTCCTGTGTCCCCCTTACCAGACATTTCTGAATCATCATTAGAATAACAATAGTGCTCACTCATAGATTCATTTTCCTGGAACCCAGCTAGGCACCTGTCCCCCAGCTAGGCACATAATCCTCCCAACCACTTGCAAGATAGGAGTTAAATCACTTTTCCATTTTCCTTAAAATTAAGGCTCAAAGATGAAGTGGCTTGCCTGGGGACATTGTGGATCCTGCTCCAAGTCTGAGCGCCTAACTCTTGTGCCTTCCAGCCGTAACGCAGCATCACACGCGCACTGACCACCTGCAGCACAGACCAGACACACAACTCGAGCGCCGCCAAGTAAGGGCTTCAGCCCTCCCCCCGCTGCCCCCACACCTGCCAGGCCACGCTCCTTGCCACGTGCCCTCCACCCCTTCCTCTCTCGCTCGCTGGCTCCCTGAGCTGGAACAAAGCCACCTGGGCCGGGCAGCCACGCGGACCTGCAGCCCCAAGTCTTTAGCTGGTTGATGGTGGCTCCCCACGCCCCCTCCCTTCCCATGGCCTTGAGAACAGCTGCCTCCACTTAGAACCCATCCCCCTCTTCCTCTCCAGGAGGAAACAAAAGAGTAACTGGGAGGAAAGAAGAGAGGAAAGAGGTCTGAGCAGAGAGAGGAGGAGACAGAAGGCAGTGGGCATCCTCCCATCAGCCCTTCCTTATGCCTAGCCCCGACCAGGCGATCAGGGGGCCCTGGTTGTCTCTCGGACTCACTTCTACCTGTAAAATCAAGAGGAGGTCTCCATGGTTCCTTCCAGCTGAGCTGACACTACTCAAGAGTCTGGTTCTACCTCCTTTGGACCCAAACATCCAGTAGTTCAGGCTTGGATCCACGGTGACCCGAGACTCCATGCACTGCCACTTCNATACAGATTTCTACGCATCGTGTGTGGGCTTTGAGGGTGTGCTTTAAAAGGGGTAGGGGAGGGGAAAGAGTCAAAAGGCAGGATGGAGTGAGCAAAGAGGAATCCCCAGGTCAGGGGAGCAGCCCCTTTTGCTTGTGAAGAGTCTCCCCCACTAGGAGCTCAGGTGAGGACTGCATCATTTGGCCTGCTGCTTGTGCACATGTGTGTACACGAGCCTGGATACAGGAGCACCGGGCAGCCTGGAAATGCACGAGTCTGCACACTATCATATTTATCATGCCTACGTGAGCTATATATGCACATATTTAAGTGGTGAAAACCCACATGTGCCCTCAAGCCAGGAAGACATGCCCTGGCCGCTTCTTTCACCCTGACCTTGACAACAGCAGTGTTCCGTACTGTCCCCAGGGTGTGGGGGCGCCCGCAGGTGCACCCGGCTGGCCCTGAGGCGGCTGCTCTTGGTCAGACGCGGGACTCTGCACAGACACACATGGCTTGGGAATCTGGCCTTGCCATCCATCAGCCCTTGTGCCCCAGGGCAAGGCGCCCGGCTTCTCTGAGCCTCAGTTTCCCCATGTGTAAAATGGCAGCAGCAGTGATGACAGTTATCTGCAAGGCTGGGAGCGGCTCCTGCATGTGCAGCCGTTACACC
The DNA here is from genome assembly GCA_006410735.1 of Raphicerus campestris. Lineage (NCBI taxonomy): Eukaryota > Metazoa > Chordata > Mammalia > Artiodactyla > Bovidae > Raphicerus > Raphicerus campestris. The sequence goes on along the minus strand of SJYW01022615.1, from coordinate 632,708 downwards.
GGCCTGGCACAGAGTCTTGCTGAGCAAATAAAAATGAGAGCTAATCCATCCGTCATGTGGCAGGGGCCCAGCGCTGTTAAAAGTGTTTTATTAGTGTTTTATTGGTAGTCCTTGTCTAATCCTCACAACCACTCTGAGGTAGGTGTTACTATTAGCACCATTTTTAAGAGGGAACCAAAGACCAGAGAGCTTAAGTGATTGACTCAAGGTCACATAGCTAGGTTTCAAACCTCGGCAGATGGCCACCGGATCCCACTCCTGACCACAGTTCTCAGGCTTTCTTTGCACTTGTGCACACACGCACACTAGTGGACACAAACCTACACTCTCTCACTGCACTCTTCCACTCACACCCGCTCCTGTTCCCCTTCCTGCCCTCCAGGTCCTGGCTGACCAAATGAGAACTAAGATTTGAGCAGAGCCTTCTAGACCACAGATGCCTCCTGTCCTTCTCAGACCCTGGCAATGCTTCCGCATCCATGCATGGTACCTCCCACCCCTAGGCCCGCAGAGCACACACTGGGTTTGGCGGGGGGGGGGCGGGTCCTGTGTCCCCCTTACCAGACATTTCTGAATCATCATTAGAATAACAATAGTGCTCACTCATAGATTCATTTTCCTGGAACCCAGCTAGGCACCTGTCCCCCAGCTAGGCACATAATCCTCCCAACCACTTGCAAGATAGGAGTTAAATCACTTTTCCATTTTCCTTAAAATTAAGGCTCAAAGATGAAGTGGCTTGCCTGGGGACATTGTGGATCCTGCTCCAAGTCTGAGCGCCTAACTCTTGTGCCTTCCAGCCGTAACGCAGCATCACACGCGCACTGACCACCTGCAGCACAGACCAGACACACAACTCGAGCGCCGCCAAGTAAGGGCTTCAGCCCTCCCCCCGCTGCCCCCACACCTGCCAGGCCACGCTCCTTGCCACGTGCCCTCCACCCCTTCCTCTCTCGCTCGCTGGCTCCCTGAGCTGGAACAAAGCCACCTGGGCCGGGCAGCCACGCGGACCTGCAGCCCCAAGTCTTTAGCTGGTTGATGGTGGCTCCCCACGCCCCCTCCCTTCCCATGGCCTTGAGAACAGCTGCCTCCACTTAGAACCCATCCCCCTCTTCCTCTCCAGGAGGAAACAAAAGAGTAACTGGGAGGAAAGAAGAGAGGAAAGAGGTCTGAGCAGAGAGAGGAGGAGACAGAAGGCAGTGGGCATCCTCCCATCAGCCCTGCCTTATGCCTAGCCCCGACCAGGCGATCAGGGGGCCCTGGTTGTCTCTCGGACTCACTTCTACCTGTAAAATCAAGAGGAGGTCTCCATGGTTCCTTCCAGCTGAGCTGACACTACTCAAGAGTCTGGTTCTACCTCCTTTGGACCCAAACATCCAGTAGTTCAGGCTTGGATCCACGGTGACCCGAGACTCCACGCACTGCCACTTCGGATGGTTCAATGTGCTAGAAAGAACTCTGGGCGTAGAGTCCCAAGTTGGGGCACAAATTCCAGTTCTCTGGCAGGCCCTGTGCAACCTTAGGCAGGGTTATACGAGCCCATGTGGCACATTTTATAAATAAGGAAAAGGTCCTCCTCTGAGAAGATGCTTCCTGAGCTAGCACCTGTGGCTAGGCAAGAACACCAGCTGCTCTTCATCCCCTCTTTCCCTCTTCAACCTAGTAACTTTGCGCAGAACTCACCCTGCACAGTCTTAACCACTGCACCACCAGGGAGGTCCCTGGCAGCCCTAAGCTTGGGAAGCTGCCTCTCTCATCTTCATCTGCAAAATGGGTTGACCACACATCAGCCTCACAAGATGCCAGGCAGGGCGGGGCCTCATCTGTCTCATTTGCCATTTTACCCCCAAAGCTTAGCAGAGAGTGGGCTTCCCCTGTGGTAAAGAATCTGCCTGCAATACAGGAGACCCCGGTTCGATTCCTGTGTCGGGAAGATCCACTGGAGAATGGATAGGCTATCCACTCCAGTATTCTTAGGCTTCCCTGGTGGCTCAGCTGGTAAAGAATCTGCCCACAATGCAAGAGACCTGGGTTTGATCCCTGGATTAGGAAGATCCCCTGAAGAAGGGAAAAGGCTACCCACTCGAGTATTCTGGCCTGGAGAATTCTATGAACTGTATAGTCCACGGGGTCACAAAGAGTCGGACACGATGGAGCGACTTTCACTTTAGCACAGAGCAGTGTGGAGAAGGCATTCAGCTAGTGTTTAGGCATAAAAGAACGAAGGGAGGGATGGCTGGTGGAAAAGCAAGCTACAGACTGTTAAGTGCTGTCCTGATGGGAGGAATTGTCATCTTGGATCTGACCCACACACTTTCACCCAGATCAGGAGGACCCAGGCTGATCAGGGCCGAAGAGGATATGGGCTTAGCAACTTAGAGAGAGGAGGCAGCATTAAACTAGGGATTCGGGGGACCTCCCTGGTGGTGCAGTGGTTAAGACTGTTTGCTTCCAATGCAGGGGACATGGGTTTAATCCCTGATCAAGGAACTAAGATCCCACATGTTGTGTGGCATGGCTGAAAAAGAAAAAAACCTAGGGCCTCAGGAGACTAGCTGTCATGCCCACTACACCTTTGCAGTCTGCCACAAGCTTGCACCTCCACTACAGCAGTGAATATGAAACCAGTAAGGACTGTCACTTTGGCCCAGTTCCATGGATTACTTCCTCTAACCCACACCAGTGAGGTATGAATCACCCTATTTTGCAGACAAGTAAACAGAGGCCAGTGAGGTCCAGTGCCAAGCCCAAGGTCACCCAGGTGGAATAAGAAGCAGAGGATTCAAAGCCAGCTCCAACTGCTCCCAGACTCCACAGTTCCATTGGGTACCACTGTGCTTAGTAGTGTGAGGGGTGACCCCATGGACTGTAGCCCTCCAGGCTCCTCTGTCCATGGGCTTTTTCCAGACAAGAATACTGGAGTGTGTTGCCATTTCCTCCTCCATGGGATCTTCCCGACCCGGGGATCAAACCTATGTCTCTTGCATCTCCTGCATTGGCAGGCATGTTCTTTACCACCGGCTACTTGGGAAGCCCCTCCCACATGCACTGGGTATCATTATCCCCATTCAACAGATAGGAAACTGAACCCTGGAGCGGTTTGGTAATGCAGCCAAGGCCCACTGAAGGGTCATCTCAGGGCTTCGAGTTTCAGTGCGGGTAGGGAAGTGGGTGTTCTGGTATCGTTCTCTCCGTGGGCCTCAGTGTCCCGGCTCTGGCTCCAGAAGATGCGGGAAGGGCTTGTTTCCTCCAGCTGGAGAAAGGTGCCCCGCCCCACCAGGCTCCATTGTCCCCGCTGCACAAAGAGCCCTTGCTTGGCTTTCGGGGGCCTTTGTAGGCCGCGCAGCATGGCGGCGCCCCCGCCCGCGTTATCAGCCTGGGGAAGCGGCGGACAGAGCCGGCGGGGCCTCTCTGGGCCGCCGCCGCCCGAGACATGTGTTGGACACGGGCCTTTCAGGCCTGGAGTCGCCGCACAAAGGCCCGGGAAGGAGGCGGAACAAAGGGCTTTTTCACGCGGCAAGTGAAAAGCCGCAGATTAGCACTGGCGCGCTGCGCTGGCGGGGAGGGGCCGGCGGTCAGACCTCAGACCCCTTCCTGGCTCAGCCAGCGTCCCAGGTCTGGGGCCTCGGAAGAGCGAGCCTCTGAGCGGCACAGCCAACTCCCTCGCTCCTGCTCAAAATCCCTCTAGGACCCCCAACGTCCTGAATTCTGCACTCTGCTTGTTCTCAAGCCTCTGCACTTTCTGTTCTCCTCTGCACTTTCCAGTTCTGGCCGTTTCTGCACCATTTGCCATCCCCTGAATGATTCTCACTTTGCAGCTTCTGTTCCCCATGCCTGGAATGCCATCCTGTCCCTTTCTCATGACCAGTTCCAGAGTCACCTCTTATGGAAAGATAAGAATCAAATACCCTGTGAATGCTAACTCTGTGCTGGGCACTTTGCCTTCTTCCCGACCTCACAACGACCGTGAGATGCAAATTATTAGCCCCGTTACCCAGCTGAGGAAGCTGAGGCTCAGAAAGGTTGAGCCTTGCCCATGGTCACACGTCAGGAACCCAGTGCAGCTGAGATGCAAACTCATATCCATTTTTCACGCCTCCTCTGTCGGAAAAGGTCTCTCTGCTTCCTGTGTCTCCCGGGCAGGTGGTTCTTCTTTAGGGGGAGGGAGGGTGGAGGGACATGGGCGCTGCTCCATTGGCGCCAGGACACCTTCAATCAGCCCTGACCTGCCCCTCTTAGGTACGCCATCGACCGCGACTCAGATTTGGACCAGATCTTTGATATCGATGCGGACACGGGTGCCATCATCACCGGCAAGGGACTGGACCGAGAGACAGCCGGCTGGCACAACATCACGGTGCTGGCTATGGAGGCGGGTGAGCCAGGGGGCGGGGTGAATACGAAAGGAAGGGGTGATGGCCAAAGGGTGGGGGTGTGGGCGGGGCAAAGCCCAGGAAGGAGGGGCCAAAGGCTGGGGGCAGGGCAAAAAGATAGAAACGGCAGAGCTGAGGTGGGGGCGTGGTCGGCAAAGGCTGACCCACAGGAACACAGATGTGGGAAGGATCCCAAACCCCAAAGGCCGGGCCCAGTCTTGAGTCTGGCTTTCTTCCTTCAGCTTTTATTGAGCACCTACTATACACCAGTCCTTTTTATAGAGGTTGAAGATATAGCCCTTAACAAGGTTAAAAAAACACTCCTGTCTCCATGGGCTAGAGACACCCTCAGGAAACCTCGAGAAAAGGGTGTTCGCATGTCAGCTAAGTGCTAACAAGAAACTGGAAAAAAAGAAAGCAGAGGAAAGGGGTTGGGAGGGAACTGTTTCTCTTAAGGTAGGCTTCTCTGCGAAGGAGACTTTTCAAAAGAGAGCTTAATAAAGTGAGGGAGTCATGCTGCCATTGGAGGGAAGAGAGTTCCAAGGAGAGAGGACAGCCAGAGCAAAGGCCCTGAGGTCATAGTTGGAGAAAGAGCAAGGAGGCCGGTGTGGTTGGCGATGGGCAGAATGTCTACCCTGCAATGGGCCTTTGGGCTTGACTCTAAATGAGGCGGGAGTCACTGAGGGGTTTGAGCAGAGGAAGGAGGTTGCCTGACATGATACCTACGGCTGCTGCATTGAAAATAGGTTGTTTGGGGGCAGCAGGGTAGGGATCAGGGGGTGGGGAGAAGGGAAGGAGCAGGGGCTCAATTAGAATTTACATGCAACAGGGCCCTGAAGATGAGATAGTGGCCTAGCCCAGGCTGATAGCCATGGAAATGGTCAGAAGTGGTAGCTTTCGGAGGCAGGCTGAAAATAGAGCCCCCTGGACCTGCTGATGTGGTGAGATGGAGGAAAGAGTTGGAGGGGTCAAGAATGACTCCAAGGTGATTGGGCTGTGTCGAAGAGTATGTGTGTGTGCGTGCGTGCTCGCAGGTCACAGGCAGTTTGGTGCAGCTGGGGAGGCATGTGAGCTGAGAAAGAAAGAGGCCCTGGGACATGGAGTCTAGACAGGTCAGGCCACGGAGGTGAGGGGCTAAGAGCATGGGGGTTCATGGCATGCCAGGAGTGGGGAAAGGGCAGTTCAGCAGGCCTCCTCCTCAACCAGAGCAATGCTGCCAGAGCCCATGCTCGACCAGCTCCGCAAGTTCCCCTCCCTGTCAGCTCTCCAGGTCTCAGCAGCCAGCAGAGCCTCCAGTAACCGATGGTGACAGCAGGAATACTCAGAGTCTCAGCCTTGGTGGAAGTGGGCGCCATTCAGACTCCCTTCTGCCAAGCTGGGCCCCAAGGCCCTCCTGTGCCTTCAAGCCCTCCTGGCGGCTCTCTTCCTTCGCCTTCCCTGGCTGGTGCCTCCCACTTCCCTGGCCCCACCAGCCCATTCCAGCCGAGGAAGTCCCTAGGCTGAAGTTCCCTTCGTTTCTTTCAACTTCAATTTAAAAGGAAATACAAAGCTGGCTCAAACCTCAGTGCCTGCTGCTCCCGAGCCTTTGAATCCACTTCTCCACCGCATGAAAGGGAGATAACAAAGGTGGCTGGAGAAGAAGTGGCTGCTGGACTGGTGGGCAGACAGCTCCCTATCCTCACCTCCCTGAACCTGCTTCCTGAGCAACCAGGGGGCCTGGCCAGGCTGGGCAGAGACACCCCCTCTCCCTACCCACAGAGCATCTCCCCACCAGCTGTCACACTGCCCAACGGCCCACTGCTAGCCGGTCCCTTCTTGGGCTAAGCATTGTGCTTCTGGCCTGTGAATCTCTTCCAGAAAGCAGCTAGAGAAGCATACAGAATCTCTAATGCTACCATTTCACAGAGAGTGTGTCAGGGGCCTCTCCCCAGCAGAGATTTGTTTACAGTGTTTACCTAATAGATACTAAGCTTGATCCTTTTTAGTGCATACTTCTATTGAATCATGATCAGCACCCATTTTACTGATGGGAAAATCAAGCCTCAGACTATAAAGAGCCTTGCCCAAGGATGTGCAGTGGCAGAGCCAGGATTTGGGGCCAAGTCTTCCTGGTTTCTTCCACAGCTTTGCTCCACAGCCTCCCTTTTCCTGGCACTCTGTTCTCTGGGCCCCACCCCTATTGCNTCTTCCTGGTTTCTTCCACAGCTTTGCTCCACAGCCTCCCTTTTCCTGGCACTCTGTTCTTTGGGCCCCACCCCTATTGCCCCCACACCATCCCAGTAACTGAGCATGGGGAAGGAAAGGACTGGGCTAGCGACTCCTGCCCAAGTCTCACCGGGGATACTGATTGATGATAAAATGAGTGGTTCCCACTTCACGGTGCTGGTGGGGGGATTAAATGGGATAGAAAGAACTTAGCCTAGTACTTAGTGCTCAGTTAATGATATCTATCGATCTGGACTCAGTGCACTTGCCTGAAGCACTCACTCTGTGCCAGGGACTTTACAGTGCTGTGTTCACGGAAGCTCCCCACCTATCAGATGCTGATTCTGCCATTACCCCCAGTGTATGGATGAGGAAACTAAGACTCAGGGAGGTGAAGTCATTTGTCCAAATTCCGGGCCCCAGCCAGTCTGACTGCATGGCCCGGCGTTCACCCAGGTGCCCCCGAGTCATATGTCTTTGGTGCCAGGCATGAAGCCAGGAGCGGCGCCAGCGATCCGCCCACTCCAGCTTCTTGCCCTCTCCGTGAGACGAGGACAAATTGTTATCCCCACTTTGCAGACTGGGAAGTAGAGGCTCAGGAAGGAACCGCGATGGCCCCAAAGTCACAAAGCCAGTCCCTGGAGGATGGGGGTGGGCAGGGCTCCCACAGCCAGGCCAGAGCCTCAGGGACAATGCCCTGGGGTCTCACCCCAACCACCCGCCCCCCCACACACACACACCCTGGTGCCCTTCTGCCAAAGCATCTATTTGGCTTCTCAGAAACAGGGGTCCACGGCGGGGGTCCAGTGGCCGGGTCACGGTGCCCCGCCTGCTCCGGGGCAACAAACGCGAGGTGACAAGAATCAGAGGGGAAATGTTTACACACAGCAGCAGAGCCTTGTGAGCACCTCGGAGGACAGAACGAGAAGGCGGCACTGAGGCACAGCCGCAGCCTGTCAGACCGGATTACCTCAAAGACTCCCCAGCCACTTAGTATGCGGGCCCCCCTCTCCCCCGAACTTCTGAGTCATCCATTCTGCCCATGCAGACGCTCCTTCCACTGACATTATCTTTAACGTTTTGTAATCATGAAATATTAATGACCGATATTGAATTTAAAGTACAATTTGTGTCTGAATCCTTCAGTGGAAAAAAGGGCAGTTGTAAAGGGACAGTCTTCAAAGAGACAGAGGGGTGGCGGGCGGGCTGGCGAAGCCGGCGCTGGGGTAGAGGGGGTCGGTGTGCCAGGGGGGTGCAGCCAGCCCCCTCTTCCAGGTCCTAAACTGGTCTGGAGGGGTTGTCTCTGGCTGGACAGCAAAGAGTTAACTAGATTAGCTAGAGCTTCCCCATCCGGGTCACCCCAGGCCAAGTCCTGATTTCACCAGCCCCTGATTTTTCTTTTCTATCACAGAGCAAGCTTTATGATTTAGAAATGCATTTGTGTGCTGACTTTGTTGATCTCTCGTCTCCTGGGAAAAGGACCTTCCATGAAGGCAGGGTCTCTTCCATATCTGTAGCATTCACACTGGGTCTGGCACTTAGTAAGTGTGTACAAGTATTAGGGTGGCCAAAAAGGTCATTCGGGATTTTCCGTAACATCATATGGAAAATCCCAAACAACTCTTTTGGCCAACTCACTATTTCCTGAATGGATAGTAAATGGTCTTGCCCACCCAGTTAGGAAGGCAGCGTGATAAAGAAACACTGCTTCTAGTGGTCCGACCCCTAGCCGAGAGTATGGACAGTCATTTCCCCTCTTCTTGCCTTGGTTTTCTCACCTATGAAATGGCACCCTATTGGACAGCTATGAGGGTAATAACAGTTACTGTTGGCTATTAATCACGCGTGCTCAGTCGCTCAGTCATGTCCGACTCTTTGCAAACCTATGGACTGTAGCCCACCATGCTCCTCTGTCCGTGGAATTCTCCAGGCAAGAGTACTGGGGTGGGTTGTCAAGCCCTCCTCCAGGGTTTCTTCCCAACCCAGGGATCAAGCCTGCCTCTCCTGTGTCTCCTGCATTGCAGGCAGATTCTTTACTCACTGAGCCACCTGAGAAGTTCATATAACTATTCATCATAGTGGCTTCTATTTATTTGAAGCTCACAATATGCCAGATGTGCTGAGTGCTTTATATAAAGTGTCTGCTGGGGTCCTCTTCTCACCCACTGGGCCTGGGCACTGGAGTCTGGGGGTACAGTCTTGGCCTCTGACCTCGAGAGGTCTGGCCCCACTCCGGACAGCACAGGGTAGAGGGGATGAGGCAGTGGGCTCTCGGGAGGTGCAGCAGGGGAAGAAGGCAAGAAAGCTTTCCCAGGGAAGGGGACGTCTGAGTTGGGTCTCAAAGGTTAAGGAGAATGGGGTTGGGAGCTCCCAGCAGAAAGACGCCTGTGTGCCAAGGCCTGGAGGTTTGGCCAGCAGGAAGACCACTGTCCATTCTGAGGAATAGGATGTGGCTAGAGGCTGGGCCAGAGGGTGGCTAGAGCAGGTGAGACGAGCTGAGCATGCAGAAGCTCACTGGGGGCCTCTACAAGAAGGGCCTTGGATGTCCTATGAGCAGCCAGACATCTCCTGGAGACGACAGGGAGCCAGAGCAGGTCTTCAAGCGGAAGAGGGAGATGGTCAGATGCACAGTCCTCTGTGGCCACTTGGGTTCGTGGGGGAAGAGGGACGGGAGGGGGGCAGCCTGGAGCGGGGAACAGATGGGAGGCTGTCAGGAAGACTCGGCTGAGACATGTGCTGAGAGTGGAGGGCAGGGCGAGGGAAGGAGGGAGAAAGTGCTGGGGAGGCTGGCTATAGTGGTCTGGGGAAGAGGCTTGGCACAGCCCTGCTTGGAAAGGGTTGTTTCAAAAGGTAGTGAGCTCCCCGTCACCAGAGGTGTGTAAATCAAGCCTGGGTTCCACTTGGACCGGGTAACTCCCGGGATCCTGAGCCGCCTAGGTACTTAATTGATCCCACCAGAAACAAAGATTTTTGTGAGGTCCATGGAGTCTTTGTAGGAAAGCCCAGAGTATTAGGACCAGGACAGCCCTAGGAAAGAAAACTTCCTGCCACCCACCCCCGGATTCCAGGGCCCCTATTTTACCCAGAAGTCCTCCCCTACCCTTTGGTGGATGAAACATCCCCATCTCAACAAGGTCAAACTTCCAATCTCCATGTGGAAGCCAAACAGATAATCAAAAAGCAGAGAAGGCACCCTAACCTTGTGCTCCCACTGGAGGTGAGTGGGGACCGGACAGGGAGCTCAAGGCATCCGCCCCTGACAGCTCTGACACCCCTTCCCTGAAGCATCCCCGCCTACTCACCCAGTCCCCCCACTCGCTGTCCTGCCTGCTTGTCTTGGCCAGCTCGTAATTGGGATGATAAATCTTCCTGCCCAGCTGGCCAGCGCTAATCAGAGCCTGGTGTTTGGATGCAATTTAATTCCCTCGGGAGGTGGTGGGGGCGGGGGATAGCTGAGGGAACTGTGGAGCAGAGGGTCTGGGCTACCCTTGCCCCACTGCAGGTGAGGGAGAAAGAGGTACCTTCTAGCAGCACCCCCACCTCTGTGTCCCCCTCCCTCCGCCCTCTCCCCACTTCTCACTCTGCTTCCCACGCCCACTCTTGCGTCCTCACTTCTGTCTCTCTCCCTGCCTTCTCTCTTTCTCTGTGACAACCAAGGAGAACCTCGGAGTCCAGCTCCATTTGTTTTACAGATGGGAAAACCTTGGTCCAGGGAGAGAGGCAGGAACAGGGTCGGACAGCTAGACTGCTCCCTCGGTGATGCGATTCAGGAGCAGCGCAGCCCCCGCAGGATTTGTCCCTCCAGAGGCCTCGGTCTCTCCCTGCCACTCTGCAGCAGCCCAGCATGGTTAGAGATGCCAGACAGTGAAACCCATTCATTTGACCAACCCTTATTAAGCACCTACTGTGTGCCATGCAGAGAGGGGCTGGGGAGACAGCAGCAAACACAAGAGACCAAAAATCTGCTTGCTTTCTAGTGGGGGAGATAGATGACAGGTGAGTTTAAGTAAGTAAAAATACAGACAGAGATGAGACAGTTAGCATCACTGACTCAATGGACATGAGTTTGAGCAAGCTTGGAGACAGTGAAGGGCAGTGAAGCCTGGCAGGCTGCAGTCCACGGGGTCGCAAAGAGTCTTAGCAACTCAACAACAACAAAAATACAGGGATGTTGGATAAACATGACAGAGAGAGAGCAGTAAATGGGGTATCTGGTGGAACTGCAAGGAGCAAAGTAAAGTCATCAGGGGAAGTCTCGCTGAGAAGACATCTGGGCAATATCTGAAGGAGGGTAAAGAAGAAACTTGGATCAGAGGAAAAAGGAGAGTGGGGCGAGGGACAAGGCCAGGGAGGAAGATCACACAGGCCTTATGAGTATGTAGGTCTTGGATATATAATCTGATTGCCCAGGACTGAGGACAGTCAAGGAAAGCTTCCTGGAGGAGGCAGAGACATTTGGGTCCTCAAGGCAAGCTGGCCTCGGGCAGCTAAAGGTGGTCAGAAAGACCATATCATTTGAAGGGTAGAAAGTCCCTGTTTTGAGCCAGGCTCGGGCCCCGCTGATTGTCCTCTGTGAGACTCTGGGCAAGTTCTTTACGTCTCTGAGCCAGTTTCCTCATCAAAAAATGGCAGTAATTCAAATCCGTGTCTCCCACAAGGGCTGACAGGATGAAATGAGGCAGAGCAAACCCTGGCCTGTGGCAGGTTCTCTATATGTGTTTGCTGGTGGCCTTCTGGGAGGCACACATTCCTAGGAGTTCCCTAACAGGGTCACCAGGCCAGGCCCTACACCCTCTGTCTTTCCTGCTGGCCTCCAGCCTCTAAGTCCAGTTTGGCCCAAACACTATATTAGGAACGGCCAGGGGATGGGGTCTTCCTTAGAAGGAATCCAGAGTTTTACTATCTACAGACTCCCCTCCCACCCCAGGACCTTTGCACATGCTGTTCCTACTGTCTGGAGAACTTTCTTCCCATCCCCTTCACCTGATCACTTCCTAGTTGGATCTCAGCTTAAAGGTCCCCTGCTAAGTGCTAAGTATCTTCAGTCATATCAGACTGTTTGCAACACTATGGACTTTAGCCCACCAGCCTCCTCTGTCCATGGGATTCTGCAGGCAAGAATACTGGAGTGGGTTGCCATGCCCTCCTCCAGGGGATCTTCCCAACCCAGGGATCGAACCCGCGTCTCTTACATCTCTTGTATTGGCAGGCAGGTTCTTTACCACTGGTGCCACCGTCCCCTACTTCAGGGTAAACGTCCCTGTGCCCCACCAGGGTAGGAGCCCCTGCCTCCTCCTCTCACAGTCCTGGACTTTTTTTCTCTCAGCTCTTATCGCCGTCTGGAATGCTGTCTGTCCCTGCCATAGACCAAGAGGCAGTGCTGGCATTCTTCAGTATTGTGCCCTGGGTACAAAGGAGGCGCTCATACTGTAGTAGTCAGCAAAAAACAGAAGTCTCAGTTTCAAACTGCCCAGTCCGGTCCCCCATCTGTTATACAAAAGGGACTCTGACACTCAGAGAAGCTAAGGGGCCTGCCAATACCGCACACTGCCTCTCCCGCCCAAGCCCGCTCTCTTCCCAAGGCACCCACAGAACGGCCCACGCTTCTCAGCCCCTCGGCCCCCCAGGGCTCCACCTGCCACCTCCCTGGATTAATGNCAGAGAAGCTAAGGGGCCTGCCAATACCGCACACTGCCTCTCCCGCCCAAGCCCGCTCTCTTCCCAAGGCACCCACAGAACGGCCCACGCTTCTCAGCCCCTCGGCCCCCCAGGGCTCCACCTGCCACCTCCCTGGATTAATGGTGAGCAAGCTCAGAGAGGAAGCACCCGGCCGAAGCACGTTTAATTTTAATTTAGGAATCGGTTAAGACTGCAGGCCTGCTCAGCTCTGGGCTGTCAATCAGCCTTCCTCAAGGCTGCATCAATTAGTTTAAAAATATTGAATGTAATTTTGCCTGACACAACATATTGCAGCTACTGCAAAATATAATTTATTTTAGAAGAAGAAATAATTAAACTAATTTGCATGTCAGTCAGCTGAACTGAGATGCCAGGGGAGGGTGGGTGGGGCCCCTGG
>SJYW01022615.1:599692-614771 GCA_006410735.1 Raphicerus campestris | reverse complement strand
GGGGTAGCCTGGGGGCGGGGGGTGGGGGAGCAACACACTGGGAGTGAGGGACCTGGGTCTCAGTTCAATCTCAGTTCATGACTTCCTGTGCAACCCTGAGGTCTGCCTCAGTTTCACCATCTGTAAAATGGGGCTGAAAATGTCTGCCAGGCAGCTAGGTGGCCCCAGTGAAATGTGGCCTACCAAGGTGTATTGTCAGTACCTAGAACATGGCATCTCCTTCATTCAGCACCTATTTCTTGAACGTTTATTGAAAATATGTCTATATGCCAGGCACTGTTCTAGGTCCTGAAAATGCAGCAGCACATGAGACAAAATCCCTGCCTTCATGGAGTTTACATTCTAGGGAGGGAAAACAGAAATTAAACAAATAAGTAATATGAGGGTGGTAAGTGGCCAGCAGGGAGAAATAATGCAGTCATCAGAAGAGTTTGGATTTCTATTCAGTGCTGGACCCTCGGTGCCTGGCACATAGTAGGTATTCACATACACATGTTAGACAAAANTATGCCAGGCACTGTTCTAGGTCCTGAAAATGCAGCAGCACATGAGACAAAATCCCTGCCTTCATGGAGTTTACATTCTAGCGAGGGAAAACAGAAATTAAACAAATAAGTAATATGAGGGTGGTAAGTGGCCAGCAGGGAGAAATAATGCAGTCTTCAGAAGAGTTTGGATTTCTATTCAGCGCTGGACCCTCGGTGCCTGGCACATAGTAGGTATTCACATACACATGTTAGACAAAACAGGAGGAAATAAAGCAGAGTAAGAGTAGAAGCTGGGCCAGGTAGCGTTAGTGGTAAAGAACCTGCCTGCCAGTGCAGGAGACCCGGGCTCTATCTCTGGGTCAGGAAGATCCCCTGGAGGAGGGAATGGCAACCACTCCAGTATTCTTGCCTGGAGAAGCCCCGTGGCCAGAGGAGCCTGGCGGGCTATAGTCCATGGGGTCATCAAGAGTCAGACACGACTGAAGCCACTGAGCATAGCACAGCACAAGAGTAGAAGCTGCTTTAATAAAGTGGCTTAGGAAGGCCTCTGTGAAGGAGTCAATAGTGAGGAGGGATCTAAAGGAAGTCAGGGGTGAGCCATGCAGATAACTCCACAAAGAATGATTCAAGTTCCAGAGACAGCAAGTGCAAAGGCCCTGAGGCAGGAACAGGCTTGCAATATTCAAGACCTCCATAACTGGGGTGAGTGAGTGACAGGACTGGAGGACATGTAGTCTGAGAGGCACTAAGGTCAGATGATGTGAGTTCCTTTTGAACCTGGAACAGGTCTGGGTTCACCCCCTCACCAACCCAAAACTTTGGTATCCCTTCCCTCAGTGCCTCAGTGACCTCTGAAGCCAGACCCATGTGTATTTCCAGGAGTCCTAAATGGATTTAACAACCAGTGCAGCTCAGGTAACCAATCAGGATACTGATCATAAACCTGGAGTAGAGCCCTGGGGCCTCTGCGGAGCCAGGCTTTAACCCATCAGTGACTTCACTGTATTAAAGTGGGGGTGTGCTGGTGGCTCAGCAGTAAAGAATCTGCCTGCCAAGGTAGGAGACGTGGATTTGATCTGTNACAGGCACGGCTGGCCCCGAGTCACCCGCCCCTCGCTTTCTCCGGAGCAGACAACACGGCCGCGCTGCACACGCAGCACATGGGCTTCAACCGGCAGGAACAGGACGTGTTCTTCCTGCCCATCCTGGTAGTGGACAGCGGGCCGCCCTCGCTGAGCAGCACAGGGACGCTGACCATCCGCATCTGTGGCTGCGACAGCTCGGGTGCCATCCAGTCCTGCAACACCACGGCCTTCGTCATGGCTGCCTCCCTCAGCCCTGGCGCCCTCATCGCCCTCCTGGTCTGTGTCCTCATCCTGGTCGGTGAGTCCGCCTGATTGGCCCCTGTCCTTGGGCCCCGGATTTCCTTCCCCAGCTGCCCCCGTGGGGGTCTGACTTTCCTGTCCGCACAAGGAAGGGCTGGCCTGATGGAGCTCCAAGTTCTTCCCAGGATCCCCAGGCTGGGAAGCCTGACATGGGTACTCAGAGCCTTCACAACAGGCGGAAAACTTCTTTGGTTCTCCAGTTTGCGGGGTGTCCATCTGGCAGGTTTGGGATTTGATTTCATCATGATTGGGCCCCTCCTGCCGTCTCAGTGCAGCTTCTCCTTTGTCTTTGGATTTTTTAGTGGGTTTCAGCATCCTCCAGTCGTGCTCTCGCAGGAGATGGGGGCGTGTCTTTCTACTCTTCCATCTTGAACCAATTGCCTGAGCTCCAAGCTCTAACCTGCAGCTCTTATAAGAAATCTCCTAAGTACCCAGCAGCCACTTTGCCACCTTCAGAAGGGGTCAGCACCCAGTGGAGACAGTTCAGCTGGTTCTACATGGCCCGAAGTCTCCCCTAATTTTTAAAAGCCAAGCCTATGTTTTAAAGTTCTCTTATGTCTATTGTCCTATTTTATTCTCTATGTAGGACTTTCAGTAAAAAGGGCTCTTGTGAACCTTACAACCATGCAGCCAGAGTATCAACCCCATTTTTCAGATGAGAAAACTGAGGCTTGGAGAGGTTAAAAGGCTTGCAGAAGGGGACCCAACTAGCCTTCTAACTGGGTCTTCCTTGAAATCAGGTCTTTTCAGCCTGTTTTCTGTTCCTTTAAGTACCCCACATGCTGGGAAATCTGGGTTTCCCTGATGGCTCAGAAGGTAAAGAATCTGCCTGCAATGAAGGAGACCGGGTTGGATCCTAGCTTGGGAAACTCCCCTGGAGAAGGAAATGGCTACTCACTCCAGTATTCGTGCCTGGAGAATCCCATGGACAGAGGAACCTGGCGGGCTGCTGTCCACAGGATCGCAAAGAGTCAGACACGACTGAGCAACTAATACTTTCACTTTTTTTCACTGCTAGGAATTTTAACTGGGGGCAAAATCTTGGGGCAGCTGGGGTAAAATCTTAAGGTATTCAGGGAGGGGGCAAAATCTACTCTGGTNCAGGGAAGAGACAGGCACACGCTACCTTCACGCAGCATGACAAGAGCTATAACAGAAGTGTGCATAGTCAGAGCAGGGCGGGAGAAACCATAAATCCTTCCTTCCCAGGGAAGCGGAGAAAGGAGGCCACAGAAAGGAGGTGACATTTAGCTGGAGCATGACGGATGAGAAATTTGCCCAGGCAAGAAGGTAGAGAGGGCGTTCCAGCTAGCGGGAACTTGGTGAATAAAGTCAGGGAAGCCTCAACAGAGAGTGGGCGTGGGGTACGGCGTGTGGGGGCGGGGCAAGAAAAAATTTACAACCAGCCTTCATGGAGAGTTTCCGCTTTGCGGGAGCTAATCCGTGGGGCATGGGTGAACTACACCATTTCACCCTCACACCTGGGGGATGCTGTTTTCCTCTGTTTCGGATGAGGAAACCAAGGTCCCGAGAAGCTAAATGAGTTTCCCTACCTAGTACATGACCGACTCAGCCTTAGTTATTAACATTTTAATGAAAACTTTCCAATATGTATAAAAGTAGAAAGAATCACACAATGAACTCCTATGTGGCCATCACATGAGCTTCAACCCATGACCAGTCTTGTTTCAGTCGGATCTCCAGGCTACTTCACACATGTGCCCAAGACCACAAGCTGGCCCTTCCGAGGGCTCTTGGTTCCTGCTTTATGTCCATGATGGAGAAGGCCAGGACAGGAAAACTGAATGGGGGCCAGGGAAGAGGCTGAGTTAACTGGGTAAGGGGCCCAGTTAACAAAGCTGGGTAAGGGGCCCGGGCTGCCAAAATCTGAGGTCAGAGAGACCTACCTGAAGCCTGTGAACACAGAGAGAAGGACTCAGGAAGGAAGCCTGAGCCCCTCACAGGAAGTGAGGCCTCCATTGTGGGGCTGGCTGTCAAGGGTGGGGGCAACAGCCAGCAGCCAGGTGGACTCTGAGTACTTCCATCAAAATGATGGGGGGCCGGGGTGGGGACAGTCCGTGATAGCCTGGCCCACACAGGGGAGGGGTGGAAGAGTCAGGAGGCCAAGGGAAGTGGGCACGTCTACACATTCTCCACCCGCGCCTGAGTCCTGGCGGGCACTCCCGGCGCCAGCCTGCAGCAGTGTGATGAGTATGACTCATGTATTCACCGTCTCCTCTGGCCGCCTGCAACCGAAGGAAAGAGACGGGTGAGGAGACCTCGGTGCCCTGGGGCATCCTTTTCAGGCCCCAAGGGTATGTCCCAAGCTCTCCAGGCTCAGCTCTTAAAGAGACCCCTGACAGCAAGCTCCCTCAGCCAAAGGCAGGTGCCAGTTGGAGTTCCCAGTCTTCTCTGATGACCCAGATGTTGTCAGAGCTCAGAAAGCCACAACCCCAAGACCACAGGACCCCAGGGTCAGGATGCATTTGACAGCTGGGGTAGAGTCTGGAACAACAATAACAAAAGGCTGTTGAAATACATGGCAAAAAAAAAAAAAAAAAAAGTTGACATAGCCAGGGACAGGACCTTAGCTCAGCTGGGGACAGAATCTTGGAATAACTGGGGACAGGACCTTGGCTCAGCTGGGGACAGAATCTTGAAATAGCTGAAAGCAAAACTTTGAGACAGCTGGGAAGAGAAACTTAGAACAGCTAAGGACAGAAGTGAAGGCTTGAGGGCTGGGGACAGGACCTTCAGGCAGCTGGGGGGCAGAACTGGGGGAGATCAGGTCCGCTGGGAGGCGCAGGTGGGGGCAGAGTGAGGCAGATCCCAAGGTGGACTCGGGAGGGGCTGGGACAGGCACGGCTGGCCCCGAGTCACCCGCCCCTCGCTTTCTCCGGAGCAGACAACACGGCCGCGCTGCACACGCAGCACATGGGCTTCAACCGGCAGGAACAGGACGTGTTCTTCCTGCCCATCCTGGTAGTGGACAGCGGGCCACCCTCGCTGAGCAGCACAGGGACGCTGACCATCCGCATCTGTGGCTGCGACAGCTCGGGTGCCATCCAGTCCTGCAACACCACGGCCTTCGTCATGGCTGCCTCCCTCAGCCCCGGCGCCCTCATCGCCCTCCTGGTCTGTGTCCTCATCCTGGTCGGTGAGTCCGCCTGATTGGCCCCTGTCCTCGGGCCCCGGATTTCCTTCCCCAGCGGCCCCCGTGGGGGTCTGACTTTCCTGTCCGCACAAGGAAGGGCTGGCCTGATGGAGCTCCAAGTTCTTCCCAGGATCCCAAGGCTGGGAAGCCTGACATGCGTACTCAGAGCCTTCACAACAGGCGGAAAACTTCTTTGGTTCTCCAGTTTGCGGGGTGTCCATCTGGCAGGTTTGGGATTTGATTTCATCATGATTGGGCCCCTCCTGCCGTCTCAGTGCAGCTTCTCCTTTGTCTTTGGATTTTTTAGTGGGTTTCAGCATCCTCCAGTCGTGCTCTCGCAGGAGATGGGGGCGTGTCTTTCTACTCTTCCATCTTGAACCAATTGCCTGAGCTCCAAGCTCTAACCTGCAGCTCTTATAAGAAATCTCCTAAGTACCCAGCAGCCACTTTGCCACCTTCAGAAGGGGTCAGCACCCAGTGGAGACAGTTCAGCTGGTTCTACATGGCCCGAAGTCTCCCCTAATTTTTAAAAGCCAAGCCTATGTTTTAAAGTTCTCTTATGTCTATTGTCCTATTTTATTCTCTATGTAGGACTTTCAGTAAAAAGGGCTCTTGTGAACCTTACAACCATGCAGCCAGAGTATCAACCCCATTTTTCAGATGAGAAAACTGAGGCTTGGAGAGGTTAAAAGGCTTGCAGAAGGGGACCCAACTAGCCTTCTAACTGGGTCTTCCTTGAAATCAGGTCTTTTCAGCCTGTTTTCTGTTCCTTTAAGTACCCCACATGCTGGGAAATCTGGGTTTCCCTGATGGCTCAGAAGGTAAAGAATCTGCCTGCAATGAAGGAGACCGGGTTGGATCCTAGCTCAGGAAACTCCCCTGGAGAAGGAAATGGCTACTCACTCCAGTATTCGTGCCTGGAGAATCCCATGGACAGAGGAACCTGGCGGGCTGCTGTCCACAGGATCGCAAAGAGTCAGACACGACTGAGCAACTAATACTTTCACTTTTTTTCACTGCTAGGAATTTTAACTGGGGGCAAAATCTTGGGGCAGCTGGGGTAAAATCTTAAGGTATTCAGGGAGGGGGCAAAATCTACTCTGGTATCAGTTGCACCAGCAGCCACTTGAACCCCCAAAGTGTCCCCAAGGAAGAGGTCCAGTTTCAGGAGCTCAACTAGACCCAGTGGCCACAGTGCCGCCTCTTACTGTCAAAGCGGAAGGGCTTCACCTCAGCCCTGACCTCTGGACTTCACAGAACAGCCAAAGCTGGAGGGGCTCAAGGAAGAGCCAGATGACAGATCTCAGGTTTGCTTGGTTCCCTGGGAGATTCAACTGCCTCCTATGCCTCGCCGCCCATCCCCGGGACCTGTAGAGGCCCTGGGCAGGCCCTTCCTAGCTAGGAGGCTCCCCCCAACCCCTCACTCTCCCCTCCTTAGCCCATGGCTCAGAAACCTTTTTCCAGAGGGTGCACTTTACAGCGGTTTCATTTTCCGAGGCAGTGCAAACAAATTTCTGCCTAATTGCCCACAAACGAAGAAAGTGCACATCAGTGCTGTAAAGGTGACGGGCGGAATCACTGATCAGGCCTGGCACATCTGTCGCCCGCCGCCCGCACTCCCCACCATCTGCTCTCATGGGCATCGCCCTCCACAGCTCCAGCCTCCAGCTCCGGAAGCTGTCCATCCATCTTTCCCACTTCTCTCCTGACACCTTTCCTCCCTCCCGACCTGTCCCCGGGTTCCCCCCTCCTTCCCTGTCATAGGCCACCTTGTTAGGTCGTGAGCCAGCAGCCTGCCCATGGCCCTCGCAGCTGGTTCTGGCCCCTGGCCTAGCCTGAACTGTTTGGAGCAGCAAGAAAAATCCAGCGCCTGACATGATACCCAGCGCATCTCTGTCCATTCATTTACCCAGCCATCCATCTAATTCTCTGTTTGCTCATCAGTTCCCAATTTATCCATCCGTGAGCCCCACCTTCATGTGCTCAATTATTCTAGGCCCTGGGATTCATCAGTAAATGAAAGAGGCGAAAAGCCTCGAGTCACTGGGAAGTTGGGATTGCCGTTGCTGAGGCGGGGAGACAGAAGGTGGGAAGGAGGAAATATTATTATTTTAAATTTCAACAGGTTAAGTTTGTGATTCTTCTGGTCACCCCCTGGGACTTGTTGGGGCGGAATCTGGATGGACAATCTAGGTTTCAAGGGAGAAGTCCAGGCTGGAGGCCGCAGTATGGGAGCTGTCAGCCTCTAATTGGAATTTAAAGCCATGAGACAAGGAAAGCGCCAAGAAAGAGGATGTGGATAAAGGACCAAGGACTGAGTCCTGGGACATCTGATGTTAAGAAATCAGAGAGGGGACTTCCTGCCCCTGCTGGGCCAGTGGCTTGGACTCTGCTTCCAAGGCAGGGAGTGCAAGCTCAATCACTGGTCAGGGAACTAGGATCCCACATACTGCATAGCCCAAAAACAAAAAAAAATTTTTTAAATAAAAGAAGTCAGAGAGTAGAGGAGAAGAGAAGCTTGCTGAGAAAGTTGAAGACAAGTTATCAGTGAGGTGGGAGGAGGAAAGGCACGCGGAGTCCTTTCTGACAGTTGAAGAAAGCCAAAAAGGGACGATTCATTCATTCTCTCAACCTTGGCAACACTCAGGTCTCCATCTAGTTCTTCATTCAGTCATTCATTCAACAAGCATAGTTCTCATGCTTACTGCGTGCCAGGCACCCCGCCAGGGGAACATGCCCCAGGTCCTCCAGGGCAGTTCAGAGTGTGGATCTGAGGTGAGATGAGACCAACATATGGCAGGGTGTGTGCTATGAAGGAGCTGTGGCTTTCAGACCTGAGCTGCCTTCGAAGCCTTATTGAAACAGACCCAGTAGATCTAGGGCACAACCTAAGAACGTGCATTTCTAACAAGTTCCCAGGAGGTGCCGATGCTGCTGATCCAGGGACCCAAGCAGGGCGATAGAGAGGAACCCGCACCAGGGAAGCTTGGAGGTAATGGTGCTGAACCCAGCCTGGAGCTCTCAGACGAGGGCTCCTGCAGGACATACCTCGATCTGAGACCCAAAGGGCTAACAGCGTGATCAGGGCCTCTGGAGTGGACAGAGAAGGACAAGGGTGAGAGAGAGGCCAGGGTCAAGGACATTTCATTCTCCCAAATCTTAGCTACCCTTTTTCCACCCACCAGCACCCAGAGACCTCACGGGGATGTATCTTCATACAATTAAGGAGGAAGACCTCAGAGGTTGGGTCTAGCCCTACAACACACATGAAATCTCTTAACACCAGCTCTCTGTCCCCACCCCCAGTGGTGATGTAGCCTTGATTTGCACACCTCCCAAAATGAGCAGCTCACTACCTCTCCAGATAGCCAGCTCTGTCCAGACTGTGAGAAAGGTATTTTTGCACAGAAATTTAGGAAACCTGCATGAGCTTTCAGGCTGAACCAGCTCTAGTGGGCATCAGGAGAAGGGTGGTTCCGGGGACCGTCCTGGGTGGGGCTGGGCCCTCATCGGCACCCGCTTCTCTCTCCCGGGCAGTGCTGGTGCTGCTGATCCTCACCCTCAGGCGCCACCACAAGAGCCACCTGAGCTCGGACGAGGACGAGGACATGCGGGACAACGTCATCAAGTACAACGACGAGGGCGGCGGCGAGCAGGACACCGAGGCCTACGACATGTCGGCGCTGCGGAGCCTCTACGACTTCGGCGAGCTCAAGGGCGGCGGCGGCGGTGACGGCGGCGGGGGCGGCGCGGGCGAGGGTTCCGCAGGGAGCGCGGGGAGCCCCCCGCAGGCGCGCCTGCCCTCGGAGCGCCACTCGCTGCCGCAGGGGCCGCCGACCCCCGAGCCGGACTTCTCGGTGTTCAGGGACTTCATCAGCCGCAAAGTCGCGCTGGCGGACGGGGACCCGTCGGTGCCGCCCTACGACGCCTTCCAGACCTACGCCTTCGAGGGCGCGGACTCGCCGGCCGCCTCGCTCAGCTCGCTGCACAGCGGCGGCTCGTCGGGCTCTGAGCAGGACTTCGCCTATCTCAGCGGCTGGGGGCCCCGCTTCCGGCCCCTGGCCGCCCTCTACGCCGGCCACCGCCCGGACGACGAGGCCCCGGCCTCCTAGCCCGCCCTCCCTGCCGCCCGGGACCCGACTGCACCCCCAGGACAAAGCACGTCCGTCCCCTGCTTCACCCCCTTTCCCAAACCTCCCACCCTCCCAGGGCGGCCAGGAGTGGGGCCACGCGAGCGGACCCTCCGACGGCATCCCTTCCCGAGGGAGTGGGCAGCTTTCGCCCAGAGGTGCGGGAATTAGGATCAACATCACGAAAACTGCCCGGAGAATGGGCACCGCTTGGCTCTGGGGGTTACACACAGAGAGGGGTTGGGTGGGGCGTGGCTCCCTCCTGGCTTGGGGGAGAAGCCGGAGGGAGAATGCTGCCTAAGTGCCCTCCCTTCCCCAGGTATCCCCTCATCAGAGTTAAGAGGAAAGAAGGGCTGTTCATTTACTAAGCGCCTACTGTGTACTGGGACTGTGCAGAGAACGTCTTAGTCGTCATGGAAACTGCGAGGTGGAGCCCTGTAGGTAACAGACGGGGAGAGACCCCCCGCCCCAGAGCAGTGGCTGGGCCCTGTCCAAGGACACCTGGCCAGTGTGCCGTGGAGCCACGGCCCTCCTGGCTACCTGGCCTTGGGCAGGTTACCTCCCTTCTCTGGGCCTCAGTTTCCTCCCTTGTCAAACGAGGCAAATTAGCAGAACCTACCTCGAGAGTCCTGAGGATAAAAAGGTTTTGTATGTGTCAAGTGGTTAGGACAGTGCCTAGCACATAGTAGGTGTTCAATAAATGTTAGCCTTTGATACTATTATTCTTTTTGTCGTTCTTAGAAGCCAGGCGTGTCTGTCTCCCAGGCTGAGCTCTCTCCCCACTTTCTCTATATTTCTAAGGAAAGAGAAAAGGTGCTCCTGCTCTGAATGGAGGATGGGAGGACATGGGGCCATTCCCAGAGACTGGCGCTTCAGGCGACACTTGGCCAGGGGTGCCAAGAGAGGGCACAGCAGGCAGCTCCAAGACTTAGACCAGTGGGAGGGCTGCTGGGAGATGGAGAAGTTGAAAGCCACTGCGTGTGATGAGGCCCCTATTTTATTTTAGTTTCACCTTTTGACTGCACTGCACAGCATGTGGGATCTTAGTTCCTTGACAAGGGATCAAACCCACTTCCTTTCAACCAGCAGCACAGAGTCTTAACCCACTAAACTGCCAGGGAAGTCCCTGAGGACCTTATTTATTTGGTCTTGGATCCTGCAGTTTCCCCGGCCATGGACCCCAAGATAAGGACCCCAGAGCTAAGTCATCTCTAAAAGCCTCCGATTCTAAAACCATTTGATTATAAGATAGAGGCTATGTGGCCTCACACCCTTGTCCTCAAGTGATTCATTCGTTCTGCATTGATTGGCTGTGAATTTCATCCCCTGCTAGGTGGGCATCCTTAATCAAGGTCCTCAACTGCTGAAGCCTCAGTTTGCTCATCTGTAAAATGAGGCTAATGACAGTCCCTTCCTTAAAGGATTGTTAAGAGACTTAAAGGAAACGATGAATGTTAAGTTCTGATCTCCGTGCCTTCCTGCCACACTGAAAGCACTCGATAAATGCTCACTTGCCTTTTTCTTTTACCCTCCCAGGAAGCATCCATTCATTCCCTCCACATTTACCAAGGTCCACTGTGACAGATCCAGAGATAGTCATTCTGTCCTGAGTGCCCTACCTGTATTATTTCATCTGAGTTAGATCCTGTCAGCCTAGTTCACAGATAAGAACACTGAGGCTCAGAGAGTAGTAACCCATGCCATTAATACACAGAGCATAAGTGGTTCCTTCCTTCCAGTAACTTCCAACTTGGAGTGGGGGTCGGGGTGTAGGGGGCCAGAAGCAGCCAGTAACAATGCATTGGATAAGCGTTGCAGCAGAATGAACAGAAAAAGCTGCTGGAAACACTGAAGAAAGATTGAATAGTTCCCAGGGGAGGTGACTCCAACTGCATCTTGAAGAATGAATCTGAGATGTATGAGATAGCCGAGCAAGCAAGAGCATTCCAGGCAGAGAGGAGAAGAGCATCCTCAAAGACCGGGTGGGAGAGTGGCAGGAAGCATGAGGCAGCTTCAGAAGGGGTGTGTGGGCCCCAGGGCTGGACCACCAGGTGCAGGGACAGTGAGATGTGAGCGGGGAAGGCTGGTTAGAGGCCAGCTGGGAAAAGACCTTGAAGGCCAAGCTAAGAAACTACACTTTGGTCAACTTGACCATGTCTCCTGAAGTCCACTGAGAGACGTGGGGCACTGGGACTCTCATCCATGTAGGAGCCCTGGTAACTTACGTACCACTGAGAAGACGCGATCCTCTCCCTCACCCAATTGTGTGCCCAGTTCTCACATACAGAATCCCAACAGTTCTCAGGCTGGTATTGCTATCACCATTGTAGAGAGGGTAACTGAGATCCAAATTCAGAAAAGTAAAGTGACCAGCTCAAGTTCACCCAGCTGGCGGGGACAGAGGTGAAACAACTCAAGACCTCTGATTCCAAGACTTTTCCTTCCACATGTGCTCCTTGCATTGACAGACTCTGTCCCTGCCGAGAAGATTATAGACAGGTTGCACGTCCAGAGGGACAGAGTCACAAAGACACTTGAATATTTTGTTCAAACCCCATATGTGGAGAATGATTTCTTGAGGTCACACAGAGTTAAAGAGCTTTCCAGAAATAAAACATGCTATTCATCCAGATTCACCTTCTGAGCCTCTGGCTCTTCTGTTTTCCAGCTGTGTGACTTCGGACAAGTGTATTACCCTCTCTGTGCCCCTATTTTCTTCTCCATAAAGTGCACACACTAGAACACCTACTCTATAGGGTTGCAGTGAGGATAAAATACAGAAATAACCCCTGGCACCGAGCATTTCCCACCCCCCAGGCGAAGGGCCTCTTCCAACCCTCCATCAGCCCAGTGAAGTAGCCCTCATTTTATTGGTCAGAGAACGGGGCACAGAGAGGCGAAGTAACTTGCCCAAGATCAAACAGCTAAGAAGTGGAGATGCCAGGATTTAACAGAGCACTCTGACCCCCAGAACTGACACCGTCTGCAGCATGTGCGGTGCCTGACCCACAGGAAGCCCTGGACACGTGGTCTGGATGTATCTGACGTCACCACCTTGCCGTGGGAGAGCTTTTCCTAGGCTCACCACCACATTCTACAGCCTGTGGGAGTCCTCAAGCCTCCCTGTGATTTCTGCTAATCCTAGGAGTGGGGCTGGAGGGCTAGGGAATGCCCCCTCGATCCCCTCTGCTTCCAGCTCCTACACCCTTACCAGCCTACTCCACTGAGCTCTGAGCCAACCCAGGAGTGAAATACGTGAGCCCAGACCCTCCTCTGGGTTCCGCAAGGTGCCCATCACGTCGTGTATTTTGTGAGCTTTGTACCCTCCTCTGATGGTCTGGGGTCACACACAAGGGTCCTGTGGCTGACACAGTGTTTGCCTGTTGGCCTCACTGATTCTCACCAACTTCCCCCACAAGCTCCATTTCCCCTCCCTATATTATGCACACAGCACAGCCACCCCAGCTCCAGGCTCTAACCGGGCACACCGAACTCTATCAAGGAGCTCCGAAAACAAAGAGCCTTCCCTCTCCCATGTCTGCCCCCCTTTCAAGGCACAGGGAAAAACGAAAAGAAAAAAAAAATCCCTTTTATTGTCATCATCTCTGTCACCATCAGCAGCATGGGATAAAAGAGCATTCAGGGTCATGAGCAAGAATTGATGTATAATTGGCTAAGAATTTTAGAACCAGGGATATTAATGACAATGACAATGATGGTAAAAGATGGTGACAGTGCCCTACATGGCTCTTGCCGCATGCCAGACACTGTTCTAAGCTCTGTACTTAATTACTAGCACAGGTAAAAGCCATGGAGGGTGGACTCAATGCTTACTGTGTTTAGTGCTTTATTTAAGTGGCCATGTTTATTTTAAGCAGGTACCTCATTAGCTCCATTTTACGGATGAGGAACCCAGTGCTCATTTGTGGGGGTGTGGGGTGCTAGATGAGGGATGCAGAGCTTACAAGGGCCTGGGCCGTTTCACACACACCCCACCATTGATTCTGCACAGAACAAGGACAGCTCGGATTCTGAGCGGAGTTTCAGGGGGAGTGGGGAGGAGAGGGCAGCAGCTGGTGGGAAGGGAGGCATTTCAGACAGATGGCAGAGCTGGGCAGCAAGGTGGGGGTGGGGCCGCGGCCACGGCCCAAGCCTGGGTCTGCATCTCTGGATGTCCCAACACGTGTGCGTCTGCACGTGGATGTGGGCATCAGAGAAGTGGGAAGCCAACACCGAGCGCACAGGTCAGGAACTAACCTCCCACCTCCCACTTCAGGCAGCTCAGAGAGCCGGCTGCTGTCACAGGGGGCGGCTGAGAGCTGCATCCGTCAGCCGGCCGTCATGACCGCCCACCCCTGGGTCACGAATCAGCAGCTCCACTTACCTCCTGCCAGCCAGTGCGCTCAGACCAGTTCTGTCACTGGCCGCTGAGCCTTTGGAAAATGTAACCCTGTCAGCCCTCACTTGGAAGCAAGAGAGGGTTCACGCTTCAGTGCGTGCACAGGGGGGCTACGAGCATGCCCACATACCCATGCCAGCGTACAGCGCAGGCACGTGTGCCTTCAGACATGTTCCTGGCTGAGTGCACGGTGCAGACACATGGATGCTCCCAGCCATGCACACAGAGCACAACTCCTGCAGGTCTGCAAATGTGGCCATGTGCCCACACACCATGCATGTACTAGGGGCACACTCTCATGTCACATTTGCACACAAGACATGTGTGCCTTCCATAGCTGTGTTCTCTTGTGTGCATGTATGTGTGTGTTCACTGATACCCTTTCAGGAACCAACACATTTCCCCATTCAGGCATGCATGCATACATGTTCATGAACATCTATGTGTTCCCAGACACTCCCAGGCAGGTATGTGGTACACGAATGTGTGTCCCCTCAGATGCACCCCGGCATATGAGCTCATAGGTCCATGCACGCATTCATATAATGTGTGTGCATGCACAGGAAAGCATGTATAGCCTCAGGAACTGCCAGCCCTGGCACATGGGTGTATGTATGGAGCTAAATTCAACTCCATGATGCCCAGAGATGTGTATGCACATATGAGCACATAGGCCTGCGTGTACATAATATACATGGTCACTTACGAGCATCTAAACACAGAGGCATCCTCTATAAGCACTCCGATCACACCAAGGACACATACACATGCAATAATATATACCCCCATATGCCTGCCTGCCCCCGCGTGTGCACCTCCACTTCCACACCACGTGTCCTCAGGCACCTAGCCACCTCTGTCCACGTGCGCCGTCAGGCTGACCCACAGCCACACCACATGTGTCTGACTCCACACCCAAACATGCACGCAGATAGACACGTGCCTGCAAAGTGCACCTCCCACATGGGTGCGGGGTCAGAGCTCCAGCACGTGGGCGCACACATAGCCCCTCTGGGAAGCAGCCCGTCCCAGCCCCAGATTGTCAGGTGTGCCGGGGACAGCAGGAACGGTGCCCACACACAGAAATCGCCACTCACGCAGAACTGCATCCGCCTCAAACTTCTCATCTGCTGTGCAAATGATGATTAAATGTTATTGTGCAAGAGAAAACGGCAAGGAGGGATTCATTAGCTTTATTGTCAGAAAGGACTCTGTGGGCTCCAGCTCCCGTCTCCAAGGCTGGCTTAACCCCCTGTGTGCTGGGGGCATTGCACTCTGATGTGGGCTCCTAAAGAATGAAGACCCAGGAGACAGAGAACCCAGTGCTGGGTCCACATGAGCCAGTTGGATGCAGAGAGCACTGGGGAAGGAGTCATGAGTCCAGGCAGCTGCTGTAACTTGCCCTTCACTTGCTGGGTAGCCTTGAACTTGTCATTTCATTCATCAGATAATCTCACACCCCAACCAGGTCCCAGGAATATAGAGATGGACAGAGGCCATGGTCCCTCCCGGATGCATGGGGC
>SJYW01022615.1:573484-595022 GCA_006410735.1 Raphicerus campestris | reverse complement strand
TGTATCATTATTTATCTAAAATTCACATCTTTAACTGGGAATCCTATATTTTTCTTTGTCAAATCTGGCAACTCTATGTCTGGATTTGTATTTTAGAAGGATTACCCTACCTTGCTGTGTCCATGGTAGATTAGAGGGTGAGAAAAGAGAGGGAAACCAGTGAAGAGGTGAGGAACTCCCATTCTCACCTTCTTCTTTAGTCAGAAAACCCCAATTTTTGGCTAGGTACTTGGCCCCCTAATACAGGGACCACATTTCCCAATCTCCATTACAACTATGAATTATACAGACTGAGTCCTAGTCAACAGTCTAAGCAGAATTGTTAACTGGAAGCTTCTGGGAACACTTCCTTAAAAGACTGTTGACCCATACCTTTAGCCTCTTTTCCCTGTTCCTTTTTCCTTTCTTCTGGATGAACACAGCTGAGATGGCTGGCACTTAAGCAGTCATCTTGGACCATGAAGACAAATGAATGCTGCCCCTATGGATGCCAGACAGTGGACTGGACAGAAACTTGGTTCCTTTTAGCTTCACGGAGCCACCATACCAGCCCTGAACTGCCCAGTCTACACTTTGATTACATGAGAGAGAAATAAACTTCCAACTTTCTGAAGTTACTATTATTTTGGTTTTCTGTTCCAAGCAGCCAAGCTTAATTCTAAGCTGATACAAGAAGTTAATACAGGGACTTCTCTGGTGGTCCAGTGGTTAAGAATCTGCCTTGCAATGCAGAGGATGTGGGTTCAATCCCTGGTCAGGGAACCAAGAGCCCATGTGNGAAGCAGAGAGGGTTAGCCAGTTGCCACACTGTGAGGATTCCAGCCCAGGGGCTATGACTCAAGACCATATTACACTGATGGAAGAAAATGGAACCCAATCTCCTATCCCTCAAGGAAGTCCTTCATCAGGGGGCAGCTCCTTGCATACCTCCAGTTATGAATGTCTCATCACCTACCAAGTCAGTCTGCTTTGATGATCAAGAAAGTGATAGTCACTCAGTCATGTTCACCTCTTTGTGACCCCACGGAGTTAGTCCATGGAATTCTCCAGGCCAGAACACTGGAATGAGTAGCCTTTCCCTTCTCCAGGGGATCTTCCCAATCCAGGAACAGAACCCAGCTCTCCCACATTGCAGGCAGATTCTTTACCAGCTGAGCCATAGGGGAAGCCCNCTGGAATGAGTAGCCTTTCCCTTCTCCAGGGGATCTTCCCAATCCAGGAACAGAACCCAGCTCTCCCACATTGCAGGCAGATTCTTTACCAGCTGAGCCATAGGGGAAGCCCTTGCTGGTCAGGTTGATTGGTAAATCCCTCTTTTCCTGTCCCTGCAATCTGTACTCCTATAACTTCTCCCCACTGGTGATGTAGCGGAGGGCTGGGACCTGTCGGGGATGGTGGCATAAAGGTAAAAAGAGGGCTCTGAGGTCGAGTCAACCTGGGTTAGGAGCTGTGCACCCCCTCACTGATGCGAAGAGCCGACTCATTAGAAAAGACCCTGATGCTAGGAAAGATTGGGAGTAGGAGGAGACGGGGATGGCAGAGGATGAGATGGTTGTATGGCATCACCGACTCAATGGACATGAGCTTGAGCAGGCTCCTGGAGATGGTGATGGACAGGGGAAGCCTGAGTCCCTGGGGTCGCAGAGAGTCAGACACGACTAAGGGACTGAACAAGCAGCATCAGCCTCTGTGTCCTCATGCAGGAGCCCGAATGATGGCTGAACCTGCGTTGTGAGCAAATGCCACTTCCGTCACCAGGCACCCTGAGCACCCTGGATATCAGGGAGCTTCTAGGGTCATGGTGACATCTGTTGTTTATAGTCCATCCCTGCCATCCCTGGTCATCAGTCCAGGCCCTGCTGTGGCTCATCCCTGGCCCACACCCGGACTCCCCCTGCCCTAGGCTCAGGTGAACCCAGCTGCGCCCGCTCCCTAATCAGGATGCCAGGCTCCCCCCCGCCCCCCCGAGGGGCCCCAGAGGCTCCTGGCTAATTCCTCTTCCTCAATCAGCCAGCACTCTCGTGGCCTCTCCACTGATTGGCCCTTTGTTTCCTGCCAGTCCAGGGCCATCTCCAGGGCCCAGCTCTCCCAGGACCACCCCCTGGGTGCCCTGCCCCCCAACCACCACTCTATTCCTTAGACTGTGTTTGGACCTGCAGGCTGCTGAGAGGGTGGGGTATGATAGAGCATGTACACACCAAACCACAGGGAATGTGTGGTTGTGTACACACACACACACACTCGAGAAATCTCAACACATGAGCAAGAAGCCAAGTACTCACCCAGCATCACTTTAAAGGACATCCGCATAAACCAGGAAAACACACACACACACTTGGGGAAAGCCAAAAGGCACAAATACAAACCCCCCAAGGGATCCACACACACACTCCGGCAGGTGCTCCCTCCACTCCAGCCTGTGTTTCAGCTCCCACCACCCCTCTGCTTCCGGGCCCCTCCCTGCTTCTTAACTCCTCAGTCAGGTTAGCTAATGCCCAAGGCCCTTGGCCTGAGCGAGCGCAGATAACAACGCAAATCTCATTTCCAGAGTCGGCTGTGTCTGGCTCCCCCCACCCCACCCCACTGCCCCGGGGCTGCACTCACACTCCAGGGCCCCCGCCCAGCCTGAAACATCACTAGGTGCAGCTGGTCTGCCTGTCTGGACTTTTATTATCCCGGAAAGTCGCTGTGACCCTTTCCAGGGGGGTGTCCCAGGGCTAGATCAGGGCGGGCGGGCCGGCCAGTCCTGCCCAGGGAGCCCCCACAGAGCCTCAGCTCTCACAGTTTCCCACAGCAAGAGCTGGCCTTGCTCAGGAGGCCAGATGACCGCATCCCAGCTGGCTGGCTGCATCCACTGCCCGCTCAATGCTCAGGGTGTGGGGCGGGGGATCCCCTGAGAGCTGGCTGAAGTAGGGGTGAGGAGAAGCAGGAAGGCTCTGGCACCCTGGGTTTGGGGACCACTGTATGCCCTTCATCCCTAGGCTCATCCTCTGACTCAGTGGGCTCATCCTCTGACTCAGTGGCCTCAAGACCAGGGTCTTTGGGGAGGGGACCCAGACACTAGGTCTCAGAGGGATGGGGTCTCCCAGCCAGAGGGAGAGGGAGGAGCTGCTGGACTTTGGGGACCAGCTCTAAGAAGACTGGCCTTCAGCTGGAACACACCGTCCTGCTGTGTGAGTGAGTATAAGTCACTTCATTGTTTCCCACTGTTTGTGACCCTGTGGACTATAGCCCACCAGGCTCCTCTGTCCATGGGATTCTCCAGACCACAATATTAGAGTAGGTTGCCATGCCCTTCTCTAGGGGGTCTTCCCAACCCAAGGATTGAATCCAGGTTTCTGGTATTGCAGGCACCAGGAAAGCCCGCCATCCTGCTACAGGGCATGGGAAAATACTAACTACATTTGACCTTTGAAAAACACAGGTTTGAACTGCACAGATACCTATGCAAATATTTTATATAAAATATCTATAGGCAGACATTTTTCAATAAATGCATACTATGGTGCTACACAATCCGCAATTGGTTGAATCTTTGAATGTGGAATCGTGAATACAGAGGGCCAACTGCAGCTACACGTGGATTTTCCACTGCATAGAGCGTGGGTGCTCACAACCCCCACATTGTTCAAGGGTCAGCTGTACTTCCAAACATAGTAGTAACTAGGTGCTACCCCAAGCTCTCCAAGTAGCACCCCCCAACACTGGTCCCTTCCGTGACTCTCTCCTCAATCCCAGAGATTGAAGAGTTAATACCAGATACAGCAGGGGAGCCTCCAAAGACCCCATCCCTCTGAGAGACCTTCTGATTGGTCCCTGCCCATGATTACAGGTGGGCAACCGAAGGTGTGGAGCATCACCTAGGACCGTGGTCCTGACCCTGTTTCTGTTGCCCCTACCCACTCATGCAGAACCCAGCCCTTCCTCCAATCCAGCTGCCCTGTTCAGCATACCCTGCCCGTCTCTCTGACTCTGGGAGTCTGGAAACACAAGTGCCTCATGGCCCCATCAGAGCTGAGGTCCTACATGCAGCCTGGTGGCTTAAGAGTCTCATTGAGCAGGGGGCTTCCAAGGAAGTTGGAGGCAGAGATGGAACACAGCTGCCCCACTCCAGCCAAAGACTCTGGAAAGTGAGCAAGCTCCCCTTCTCTGAGTCTCAGCCAAGGAGCGGGTGGCAATGCCCTCCCACCTGAGCCCCAACTTCCTCTGCCCCAGTACCTTTGCTGGCCCCCAACCCACCAGAGCCTCCATCATCTGGAGATGTATTTCATGATAATTTCATGTCTTCCCTGACTTCAGGAAGATAGATCAGCCAACGAGGTGATTGGGGGATCTGTGTTGGGCTCATAAATTTACTGCCCCACTGTGAAGACCCCATGAAGTCTCTTGCACTCAGGGAAGGTGGAGACAGGGGGGTGATCCATCTCTCCCTGCCACCTTCGCTGGGGGCCGAAGCGGGGTCAGTGCGTTCATGGGGCAGGGGAAACTTCCCTGCCCTAGGACTACAGAGAAGTCTCACTCCACATTCATTACAAGCAAGGCTGATCGGCACTTGGCTGGAAGGGTAACCTGCCTTCCCTTGCCCCTCGCTAGCCCCCAGCATCAAGGGGAGGCTGCCTCTTGAGTGGGTACTGGAGCTGGCTTCGGGAAAAGAGGGCAAGAAGCTGGGGCTTTTGCCCTCTCCCCCTTCTTCTCATTGGTCAACAGGAGGCTTTGTGCTGGACGGGAGTGGGAGGCTTATGAACAGCCAGCCCCTTTCAGGGGGGAAAGGCATGCTCATATAGACCCATCTAACAAGCATGCACACACACGCAGAATGAAAGTGAAAAGTGAAAGAGAAGTCACTCAGTCGTGTCCGACTCTTCGCGACCCCATGGACTGCAGCCCACCAGGCTCCTCCACCCTTGGGATTTTCCAGGCAAGAGTACTGGAGTGGGCTGCCATCGCCTTCTCCGCAGAATAGTAGCATGCCCACACTAACACCTGCTGGAGAAGACATCACAAACACAACAGCAAATCAAAGCCACAGCAGAGAAAGGAGCATGGGGTTTGGAATCCAGGAGAGCCAGGATGTTGGCTGTGCTGTTTCCTTGGGCCACTTACTCAACCTTTCTGATCCTCACCTTTTTCAGCTGCAAGGATACCTATATCCTCTCAAAGAGCTGTCGTCTGTTGTCAGGATCAAATGAGATCCTATGTGAGAAGTGCCTGTATAAGATGGCAGGATTACGATTATCTCTGTCACACACACACACCCCTTCACTCTCCTTTCTGCATCTCCCCATATCCTCACCTCTGACCTGCAGGAGTTGCCCAGCATGGAGCTCCCTGGGGCCGCATTCAGGTCTTTCTTCACCTCCCTACCCAGGCCACCCTGCCCCTGCCCCAGAACAGAGACTCATAGGGAACTAAGGTCTAAACAAGTGGTTTTCAGACCCGGTAGAATGTTAGAGGGCTTCCCTGGTAGCTCAGGGTAAAGAATCCACCTTCAAATGCAAGAGACATGGGTTCGATCCCTGGGTCAGGAAGATCCCCTGGAGCAGGAAATGGCAGCCCACTCCAGTATTCTTGCCTGGGAGATCCCGGGGACAGAGGGACCTGGCGGGTTACAGTCTACGGGACCACAGACTCAGACACTAAGCAACCAACAACAACACGATGTTAGAATCACCAGGATGCTCTTAAAAAAAACAACAAAAGCTGATGTCTGGACCACTACCACCCCACCCCACCCTGAGGACATTCTGATTCGTCAGGAGTGAGGTTTGGGTCCTTCTGGGCGGTTAGGAACTCAAGCTTGGTAGCTAAAGAGGGCTGAGCCCTGGCTGGCTCTGATCTGGGATGAATCACCCACATCTCTTCTTCCAACCTGTGTTCCTTGGCTTCGCTAAGCAGCCTGCCGCCCTGGAGGGCTACCATAAGGACTGTGGACATCATCAGTCTTTCGCTCTGCCCCTGACAGCTCAGGAGCAAAGGGGACCCTCCTTGGAGCCAGCTGGGTCCCGGTGGGTCCAGGTGGGACTGAGGTCCCTTGCCATCCACCCCCACCTGTCACATCCCCCACAGAAGCTCCTGCCTCTCGCCTCTCTCCCCCTGAAACACGAATCCCGTTTTCCTAGAGCCAAAGGAAGGCTCAACATTTCGCGTCCCCCAACCCCCCGCTCCCTTAGTGACCTTTCCCAGGTCCAGGATGGGGTGGGCCTGCAACTAGCTTCACACAACGATTCATTTCTCCTCTAGACGCCTGGTTTCCCAGCTGGGAGGGGGGACAGGCCAGGCTGCTGGCTCTCGGTTCCTGATCTGATCCTGCCCTCCTGCCTAATTAGTATTCCAAGGAGGACTGGCTCCGCAGGCCCCAGGATTTGTTTGCCAGCCGGCCAGTTCCCTGTCTCCCCAGTTCAGAGTGAGTAATTCTGTCCCTCCCAGGCCCATTTAAGGGAGTGAATAATTAGTTACATTCAATTAGGCCTCTCGCTGCCACTGTGGCTCCTGCCTGCCTCACTTGGGGGGACAGGCTTACTAATGAGATGGCACATGTCTGACACAGGGGAGCAAGTGTTAAACACCAGCGACCCCCTACTCCTCCACAGGGGGCCCCCCAAGGCATGGAGGGAATGGGGAGGGTGGGAGGCTGGGGATGAAGGCCGGAGAGGAGGGGAAAAATGAAAGGAAGTGGAGAGGGGGATGCCATAGAAGCAGGAAGGGACTCAAGAGGGAAAGAGAGAAGCCACCTAAACGTCCATTAATATGGAGCCCTTACCTGAATCGGGCTCCAGCCAGACAATGGAATCCTATGCGGCAATTAAAAAGCTTGTTGTCGATCTATATTTATTGGCATGGAGAGACGTCTGTTGTACACAGTTAAGCAAAGAAGGCTGCTTACAAAATAGTGCATGGAATAATAGCCCGAGTTGAAAAAATATTTTTGGTACAGAAAACAAGTCTGGAAGGACCTGTAACTNAGTTGCCAAGCCAGGTGCCCCTCTCCTGGCTCCCAGCTGCCTTCACAGCCTCCAATGGGGACAAGCCCTCTCCACCCCCACCCTCCAGGCAGCAGGACAGGTTGGGAAATCCAAAGCAGCTTCTCCCGGTGGAAGGGATGTGGGGGGTGGATCCCTGGGTTAAACCAGCCTAGCCCCATCTTCAGCAGGAGTCTTTGTGCTGGGGCTTTGCAATCCCCTTCCTTCTCCTTCTTGCCCTACAACCTCCCCGCCCCCCACCCCTGCTCCCACGCCATCTGCTGCTCCTCCTGGCTAGGCTCCCCCTCAGTTGGCACAGCAGGAAAAGAGAGCAGGATGGTTTATTTTCATCCCCAGATACTGCTTAGGGGGAAGGGGGCACCATCTGACCAAGAAGCCATCAGAGGATCCTATGGCATTTGGGATGTCAAAGGAGGTGGGGAGCCTGGGAGCTCCCTGGGAAGGGGCCACAGATCTAAGCTCCAGAGAGCAGCAGGGCTGGAAAGAGCAGCCCAGGACCAGGAAGGGGCACTCTGAGGGGCACCGCTCTCAACTGCTGTGTGACTATAAATTACCTCTCTGGGCCTCCATTTCCACCTCCGATAAAGACGTAGGGGGATGCTGGCCCTGCCTGCCCCAAAGGCTATTGTCGAGAATGTGAATCACATGGGGAAACCCCTTTGCAAACAGGGTGCCAAATGTGAGGGCACATTGAACCCACCCTGGAGAGGCTGTGGCCTGGGGACTTTTCTTATTTACGCTGAGAAAGCACCCTAATTCTGAGATCCTGACAGCATGTGAAGCAGCTCATGTCACCCAGCGTGTCCACCCCCGCTTTTCTTTTTACATGTTTGATGACTTTTTAATTACATAAGCAGTGTGTGAATTCACTCTTTGGGGGGGGGGGGTGGAATGAAGCATTATGGGAAAGTCAAATCTTTCTTTAACCAACCCTCCCCCGGACCCTTCTTCCCTGAGACAGTACAATTCTTCGAGCTGTGCAAGTTCTGTGTGTCCTTCCAGGACCCCCGTCTATACCCACATATATAACACTCTGTGTTTATATATGTATCTGTAGGTGATATGTCATATTGTTTGGGGTTGTGTGTGCGTGCTCAGTCATGTCCCACTCTTTGCAACCCCATGGACTGTAGCCCACCAAGCTCCTCTGTCCATGGACTTCTCCAGGCAAGAACACTGGACTAAGCGGGTTGCCATTTCCTCCTTCAGGGGATCTTCCCAGTGGTTGAACCCACATCTCGTGCATCTCCTGCATTGGAAGGCGGATATTTTAGCACTGAGCCTCCTGGTTTGGGTTGCTGCTGCTGCTGCTGCTAAGTCGCTTCAGTCGTGTACGACTCTGTGCTTTAAAAAAAAGTTTCTGTGCCCACCATTCTGCAACCTACTTTTCCCCCCATGACAGTGTTTTTAAGATCTGTTGCATAAATATATTACAGTTTTATTTAACCAGTCCCCTGGTGATGGACAGTTAAGCAGTTTCCAGTTGCTCACTGTCACAAACAATACTGCGCCGCATATCCATGTATCTGCCTCCTGGGCTCAGAGCAGCCACCGAATGACATCTGTCAGCAATGAACCGATCGCGGGGGTGGAAGGTCTGGTGGATATTATTGTATGTCCTCCCCAAAGTTTTGTTACCATCGTTAAAAGCACGTTGGGAGATTGAACGGGCTCCAGGCCTGGGGTGAAAGGAGCCCCAAGGTGAGCTGATTCTGGGCTGCAGGGCGGCTGTCGCCCTCCCCCGCAGCAGCAGCCCCGGGTTCGTGTCCCTGGGCCCGGCTGCCACGCCCCCGGGGGCGCGCAGCCTCATTCTCGCTCCTGCACGGAGACTCGGCTCTCTTTGCCATCCTCCTGGGCCACCGGCTGGCACCAGCATAACGTCTCCTGCACCGGAGGGGGCGGGTGGGGGCCGGGAAAATCCTCCGGATCAATCGTCTCCACGGGATCCTGTCTTTCAGCCGTAGGGTGCAGGGCCTGGGGAGACAAGGCTTGGGGTTGCCCCTAGCAACACTTCCGAGCGCTTCCCTGGAAGCCAGCCCAGCCCTCGCCCCTTTTCCCTTTCCCAAATCAAGGGTCAGTGCTGATTCCATGGGTGCGTCCCGCCCCCTGCTGGCCACAGCGAGGGTGTCAGGCAGCTTCCGTAAGAGGAGCCCGCGGGTTAAAAAATGTTCCTCTGTCACCCACTCCTAGATCCCACACCAAGGCTCGGAAGATGCTGCTCTCCCAGGAAAGAAGAGTAAATATCAGACTTTGCCAGTGGTGCTGGGGAAGCTCTGGGGGAAGGTGAGCTTGGGAGAAGAGAAAAGGAGAAAAGGGGAGAAGCCCCAAGCCCAGAGGAGGGGAGGGGACTGGCCCTGCCTCAATTTTGTTGCCATTCAGGCAACAAGGATTGAGTCTTTCTTTCCTGTCTTAGACTGTCCCCCCCGGGGACCTACCTTAGCCTGCCGCTTCTTGGTCATGTTCCCTAGAGAGAAAAGAAAAAGGGTGGGGAGTCGGCAAGGCCAGATAAGGAAACAGGTGACCTGCCAACTGCCCCTCCTGCCCCATCACCTCCCCACCTGGGGACTCACTGATACAGGCAGATACCAACAGGACAGCAAACAGGACTCCTATCGTGATGGGGATCACCACCAGGGTCCTCATCCGACTCTGGAAACCTGGAGAGAGCAAGACTTCAGGCATGGCTCCCCAACTTTTGACTGAAGCTGCTGTGCTTTCCTGGACTCTCAAATCCTTCTGTGTCTAAGCTCATCTGTATCAGAAATTTCAAACACATGGCCCCTAGCAGAAGTGTGACCAGCAGATGTCTTTAGTGTGACTGGCATGTGTGTGTGTCTGTGTGTTTTTTAATTTGTAATATTTGCCAACATTTTAAAAATTGGGAGATTGCACATTTAAAATTTAGGTATCTGATTTCTCTTACAAATTTGGAAGATCCAGCCCCAGTGGGCCAGCAGCCCACCTGCCACTCCTTGGCCAGAACTGAGTGGTGAGGGCTGCCGCTACCAGCTCGCCACACTCCCCACCCCTCCCTACTTTGTCCGTTATCAGCCAGGCCTCATTTATATCTGCACCCTCGTCTTTGTTATAGAAGAATGGAGGGGAAGGGAAAGTGTTTCTTGTGCCTAAGTCTCTATTCTATACGGGAAACTGGAAAAAAAAAAAAGACCAGAGGTGTGGTAAGGACTAAAGTCAGACCAGTGAAGCACTGCCTTAGGACAAAACTGAAGGGGACACCCAAAAGCTCAGTAATCAAGATAAGCTGTATTTTTTTGGCCACCCCACACAGCATATGGGATCTTAGTTGCCTGGCCAGGGATCAAACCCATGTCTGCAGCATAGGAAGTGCA
This sequence comes from Raphicerus campestris, assembly GCA_006410735.1. NCBI lineage: Eukaryota > Metazoa > Chordata > Mammalia > Artiodactyla > Bovidae > Raphicerus > Raphicerus campestris. The sequence goes on along the minus strand of SJYW01022615.1, from coordinate 584,692 downwards.
GAGTCTTAACCACTGGACTGCCAGGGAAGTCCCAAATAAGTCATATTTTAATGTCATGTTTTGAAAAATTATATCAGCAAACTCTGGACCACCGGCCAGCTGCCTGTTTTTAAATAAAGTTTTATTGGAACTGGAGTTGGGATTACAGTGAGGCAAGTGAGGCTGGGTTGTACAAATCCAGGGTTGGAGCCTGTCTTTATTTAAACTGTTGCTATTCTATTTGTTATGGAGGCGGTTTGGAACTGTGGCAACCTAGCTCTGCCGCTTATCTGTGGAGCCCGGGCAAGTTACTCCCTCTCTGAGCCTCAGTTTCCTCATCTGTAAAATGGGATAATACCACCTCCCCTAATAGGGCAGTGTAAATCCCTGGTGTGGGCGCAGACTATTTGGAGGCACCGCCTCAGTAATTCACAGTAATTTTTTTTAAAGTATTGCCTCAAATATCTATCTTGATGACAACATTTTTCTGGTGCCCCCTTAAATATTGTGCCCAAGGCAAGTGCCTCCCTCACTTCACCCCAGTCCCAATCCTGCCAAGAGGAAAGTGAATTTTAAGGAAAAGCAGAGTGCCTTTTTCTTATCCCTGATCTTTTTCACTAATTAACTGGATCCTACCTAATCTCTGTAGTTATTTGAGTCTGTGATCTGAGCTGTAAGTCACCTCCTCATTCTAAAATCAAAACTGAGGGCCCTGGTGGCTTAGAGGTTGGGATTCTGGGCTTTCACTGCTATGGCCGGGATTCACTCCTTGGTCAGGGAACCGAGATTCTGCAAGCCATGTGGCGTGGCCAAAAAAAAAAAAAAAGGAGAGCCTGAGAGGAACCAGTGTCACACACGCTGGGCCTCAGGTACAGGGCGGCAGAAGAACTCCCAGGGGCGCCTCCAAAATGCCTGCGTCCACGCCAGGGACTTACACTGCCCTATTAGGGGAGGCGGTATTATCCCATCTTACAGATGAAGAAACTGAGGCTCAGAGAGAGGGAGTGACTCGCCCAGGCGCCACAGGTAAGCGGCAGAGCTAGGCTGCCACAGTTCCAAACTGCCTCCTCCTCTTGCTTGAGCCCCCCTCCCTCTTTCCCCACCAGTGCTTCGGGGTGCCCCAGTATCCCCCTCAGCTCCCTGCCTCCTCAGCCTGCCGTGGGGCCCACTCTCCAGGACTTACCGCAGACAGCGTCTGTCTTGTTCGTCCCCACGTGTTGCTCCACCAGGCCTTTTCTCTCGCAGCTGTGCACAGACATACATACACATGCAGACACACACACAGAGAAAGAGACACTAAGTTTCCCCACTTGTGAGATTTCCAACCCCAGAGGGAGACAGCCAGCCACCAACGGAGCATATGTGATGTGCACTCTCCTGCGCCGCTTGTTATGGGAATGACACAGACTGTTCATACAGAACTCACGAGTACAGAGGAAAGACGATGGTAAACCATGAAGGAGTGAGGATAGGGAAGCCTCTGACGAGTGCCACGTGCATGTGAACTGGGCATGGTTCAGGGTGGAGGAGGCAGAATCCACAGTGCCTGGGGTGCAAGGACAAGGGGGGACTGCTCAAATTTGGCACCACTGATGTCTGGGGGCCACATAATTTTTCTTCTGTGGTGGGGACTGTCCTGAATACCATAGGATATTTAGCAGCGTCCCTGGCCTCTACCCACTAGAGGCCAGCAGCATCCTCCTCCTCGGTTGTGAGACCAAAATATCTCCAGATATCGTCACGTGTTCCCTAGGGGAGAAAACTGCTCGGTTGAGAATCTCTGGTTTGACAGTCATCCAGAAAGACTTCCCTGGGGAAGTCAGATCTCAGTGGGCCCTTGAGGAATGTAAAATTTAGAACATCAGTATATTTAGGGTGTGCCAGGCGGCTCAGTGGTAAAGAATCCATCTGCAATGCAAGAGACACAGGTTCACTCCCTGGGTGGAGAAGACCCTCTGGAGAAGGAATTGGCAACCCACTCCAGTATTCTTATCTGGGAAATCCCATGGATGGAGGAGCCTGGGGGGCTACAGGCTGTGGGGCTGCAGAAGAGTCGGACACAACTTAGCGACTGAACAACAATAACAACATATTCTCTTTAAGCAGCACAACATGATACGAAGGATTAGGTGGGTGATGAGCCAGATGGTATAAGGAAACTGGATGGGCCTTTAGAACCAGATCACTAATCAGCCATGAAGTCTGCAGCTGGATTCAGCTGGTGGGTCGCATCAGCATCCAACCAGATGACTAAAGCTGCTAGCGGGCTTAATGGCCAAAGATCTCCCAGTAGGAGAAATGACAGAAAAATGGCTTGCCGGGAGGCCACTGCCAAAGCAGTGGCCAAACATGAGATGATGAAGACTTGGACCAAGGTGGCTCCCAGGATGGATGGAAAGGGATGCACAGAGAAGGACATCACCAAGAACAAAACATCCAACGCAGGAAAAAGAGAAGCTTCAAAGAAAGCGCATATAAGAAAAGAGTGCTTAAGAGCTTTGAAACACATTTACATGTCTTCTCCTCGACCCTTGTGAAATGAAGGTCATTCTCATTTTCCAAATGAGGACACCAAGGCTCAGAAGAGGGTCCCAGTCCCTCGCGGTCATACCCTTTCTAAGCTGAGTGAGTTTGGAACCCAGTGCTCTGGTTCTACCAAATCAAGCTGTCTCCCTTTCTCAGTCAACATTTATCAGTAAAGATTTATTGAGCACCTACTATGCACCAGATGCTGTTTGGTGCATAGGGATACATCCATGGAAGAAAAAAAGATCGTCTCTATAGTTCAGGAGTTTGCCACCTACTGGAGACTTGCAGACAGTAAACAAAGTATATACAGGATGCTACTATTTGTGTGAAAGACCTGTTTGTGTGTGTGTGCCTTTGTTTGTTTGTGCAGAGACTCTCTAGAAGGACACGCGTGGTCCAGTGGCTGCAGGATGGCTGAGGGTGACGAAAGGACGTATCACTATTGGCCCTTTTATGCCTTCTGTCCTCATGCCTGTCTTACTCATTTTTTTGAATTAAATGTAAAAAATAATCATAATAACTTAATCAGGCGTGTGCTTAAGCGTATTCCAGGCAGAAGAGTTTAATGCAAGAGAACAAACAGTGTGTTGAGGGAATTGCAAGCAACATGATGTCACGAAGAGATCAAGAGATGGAGCTGGGAGGTCGGAGGCTGTGTAGAGGAGTCGGGGTTTCATCCCAAAGGCTCAGAGGGCCGCGGAGCATTTAAAACAGGGAGTGCCGTGCTCCGAAGAGAACGGTGGAAAGCTTACTTTGACAAAGGGATGGAGAACCAGCTGAAAGGAAGAGGACAGAGGCAGGGGGCCCAGTGAGGAGGCTACAGCATCAGCCAGACCACAGTGATGAGGTCCAAACTAAGGTGGTGACAGGGGAGATTAGAGAGAAGGAGGAAGAGTCCCAAAACATTTGGAAGGTTAGACAGACAGGACTTAGTGACTGATTGGGCGAGATGGAGGGGGACCCTGCAACAGGTGCCCAGAGGCATGTTTGCACCTGTCACAGCAGGTGAAGGGAGCAGGCAGATGCCAGGGTTCACCTCCGAGGAGGTATACCCTCGGCAGGTAGATACGACAGTCTGGGACCTAGGAGACAAATCTAGACAGATGGTGATGGGGAACGATCAAAGGGGGNTTGGAACCCAGTGCTCTGGTTCTACCAAATCAAGCTGTCTCCCTTTCTCAGTCAACATTTATCAGTAAAGATTTATTGAGCACCTACTATGCACCAGATGCTGTTTGGTGCATAGGGATACATCCATGGAAGAAAAAAAGATCGTCTCTATAGTTCAGGAGTTTGCCACCTACTGGAGACTTGCAGACAGTAAACAAAGTATATACAGGATGCTACTATTTGTGTGAAAGACCTGTTTGTGTGTGTGTGCCTTTGTTTGTTTGTGCAGAGACTCTCTAGAAGGACACGCGTGGTCCAGTGGCTGCAGGATGGCTGAGGGTGACGAGAGGACGTATCACTATTGGCCCTTTTATGCCTTCTGTCCTCATGCCTGTCTTACTCATTTTTTTGAATTAAATGTAAAAAATAATCATAATAACTTAATCAGGCGTGTGCTTAAGCGTATTCCAGGCAGAAGAGTTTAATGCAAGAGAACAAACAGTGTGTTGAGGGAATTGCAAGCAACATGATGTCACGAAGAGATCAAGAGATGGAGCTGGGAGGTCGGAGGCTGTGTAGAGGAGTCGGGGTTTCATCCCAAAGGCTCAGAGGGCCGCGGAGCATTTAAAACAGGGAGTGCCGTGCTCCGAAGAGAACGGTGGAAAGCTTACTTTGACAAAGGGATGGAGAACCAGCTGAAAGGAAGAGGATAGAGGCAGGGGGGCCAGTGAGGAGGCTACAGCATCAGCCAGACCACAGTGATGAGGTCCAAACTAAGGTGGTGACAGGGGAGATTAGAGAGAAGGAGGAAGAGTCCCAAAACATTTGGAAGGTTAGACAGACAGGACTTAGTGACTGATTGGGCGAGATGGAGGGGGACCCTGCAACAGGTGCCCAGAGGCATGTTTGCACCTGTCACAGCAGGTAAAGGGAGCAGGCAGATGCCAGGGTTCACCTCCGAGGAGGTATACCCTCGGCAGGTAGATACGACAGTCTGGGACCTAGGAGACAAATCTAGACAGATGGTGATGGGGAACGATCAAAGGGGGTAGTAGCCAAAGCCACGGATGTGGAAAAGATGGTCCAGGGGAGGTGGGCAAAGTGAGGGGAGACTAGAGCCTAGAACAAAGGCCTAGAAAACCAGTTCAGAAGGAGGAAGGAGGGGCTGAAAGGAGTACAAGGAAAGGAAGAGAAGTGTCACTGTGCTCCCCACGGAGGGAGAATTTCACCAAAGATCAGAGAGCAGCGGTGTCTTATTACCCCCAAGAGAGAGCAGGCAGGAAATGCCGAAAGTGTCTGTCTGATCCGCTGTGGGGTCCCTCGAGATATTCTAGAGGTGTGTGAGTGTGTGTGGACATGGGGAGCAGGGACCGAAGGACTGGTGGCCAGAGAGAAGGGAAGCAGGTCCCATGCCCCTCTTCAGGCAGGAAACACAAGGGATGAGTCCTTATACCTTGTCCAAGGGTGACACTTTTCAAAAGCAGATGACACATTGGAGAAGAAGCCGACCGGGCAGGGTTCACAGATGGTATCCAAAACCCCTGTAGCTGAGGGGGAAGAGGAGGCATTGATCATTACAGGGTAGCCCCTGTCTGGCTGTCAGGGGGACCAGTGGGCAGGCAGGACCAGAATCCTGCTTCAAAGCACTTCTCCCCGCTGCACACACCTTCCCTTGCTGCAGGCAGCCCCTAAGGAGGCTTCCCCCACTACCCTCCCGAGGCTGATGTCCACAGTGGGAGGCAGAAGGCAAAGGTTCCATTTCCAACCCACTATGGTGGAGATACGGAGAAGGCAGTGGCACCCACTCCAGTACTCTTGCCTGGAAAATCCCATGGGTGGAGCAGCCTGGTGGGCTGCAGTCCATGGGGTCGCAAAGTGTTTGATACAACTGAGCGACTTCACTTTCACTTTTCACTTTCATGCATTGAAGAAGGAAATGGCAACCCACTCCAGTGTTCCTGTCTCTTATACACANATGCCCCTCTTCAGGCAGGAAACACAAGGGATGAGTCCTTATACCTTGTCCAAGGGTGACACTTTTCAAAAGCAGATGACACATTGGAGAAGAAGCCGACCGGGCAGGGTTCACAGATGGTATCCAAAACCCCTGTAGCTGAGGGGGAAGAGGAGGCATTGATCATTACAGGGTAGCCCCTGTCTGGCTGTCAGGGGGACCAGTGGGCAGGCAGGACCAGAATCCTGCTTCAAAGCACTTCTCCCCGCTGCACACACCTTCCCTTGCTGCAGGCAGCCCCTAAGGAGGCTTCCCCCACTACCCTCCCGAGGCTGATGTCCACAGTGGGAGGCAGAAGGCAAAGGTTCCATTTCCAACCCACTATGGTGGAGATACAGAGAAGGCAGTGGCACCCCACTCCAGTACTCTTGCCTGGAAAATCCCATGGGTGGAGCAGCCTGGTGGGCTACAGTCCATGGGGTCGCAAAGTGTTTGATACAACTGAGCGACTTCACTTTCGCTTTTCACTTTCATGCATTGAAGAAGGAAATGGCAACCCAGTCCAGTGTTCTTGCCTGGAGAATCCCAGGGACGGTGGAGCCTGGTGGGCTGCCGTCTATGGGGTCGCACAGAGTCGGACACAACTGAAGCGACTTAGCAGCAGCAGCATGGTGGAGATATCAACATAGGCTGGTCTCTCTGCTTCTGGGGCAGAGTGACCGCTGCCCAGCCCCTCTCCTTGGGCCCTTGCCTCCTCCCTCCTGCCTCCAGAGCTGATTCCAAGACAGGGCACTTACCGATCTGCTTGACCCCGAAGCCAGGGAGACACAAGCTGTGATGCGTGCAACTTTCACAGGTGTGACTGGTACAGTGTTGGCCTTCATCACATACGCAAGTGGTGTCTGTATTCAAGGTGCCCTCGCTCTGGATCCGGAGCCCTAGGTCTGTGCAGAGACAGGAAGGAAGGATGGGAACTCCTTACCAGCCTTGATCCAGGGGCCGCTGATCTTTATATTTCCAGTTCTTTTCTTTTAGACCCTCTTCCTAGCAGGGACGGCAATCAAATTAGGTAACAACCACCCAGACTCTAACCAATCAGAACAGACCCTGGCTATGAAAAAAAAAAAAAAAAGCCAGGATGGCTGTAGTGTCAGGAATGAGCTGGACTATCAGCCTGACTCCCAGGGGCCCCACCCCTGCAGCCCACGCACTGGGGTTGCAGTATCTGTGCTCGTGACAGTATTTCTCTCTGTTCCAGGTGGACAGGAATTCGCCTTTACCGCAGGACTGGCATTCTGTCTTGCTGACCTCTGTGCAGTCATTCACCAGTTTCTGTCCTGGAAAACATCTGGAAATGAGGGCACTCCANGGTTTTTCCAGTAGTCATGCATGGATGTGAGAGTTGGACTATAAAGAAAGCTGAGCACAGAAGAATCGATGGTTTTGAAATGTGGTGTTGGAGAAGACTCTTGAGAGTCCCTTGGACTGCAAAGAGATCCAACCAGTCCATCCTAAAGGAGATCAGTCTTGGGTGTTCATTGGTAGGACCAATGTTGAAGCTGAAACTCCAATATTTGGCCACCTCGTGCGAAGAGCTGACTCGTTTGAAAAGACCCTGATTCTGGGAAAGATTGAAGCTGGGAGAAGGGGACAACAGAGGATGAGATGGTTGGATGGCATCACTGACTCAGTGGACGTGGGTTTGGGTGGGCTCTGGGAGTTGGTGATGGACAAGGATGCCTGGTGTGCTGCGGTTCATGGCGTTGCAAAGAGTTGGACATGACTGAGTGACTGAACTGAACTGAACTGATTATACACTTTTTTCCATGGAAAAACCCAAATAAACACTTTGACCAATCCAATATATGTTTTATTCTCAAGATTCCTTTAAAAGACACATGAATCTTTAAAACAAAAATCATGATCTTTTTATAGCACCTGTAGATCTAATATATGTGATAACAGTACCACGATAGATAGGAGCATAAATATAACTGTACTTTTACAAAGCTTTTACATTTTTATGCTAAGTGATGCAATATTGATTCCTGATTGTTGTTGTTCAGTCACTAAGTCGTGTCTGACTCTGAGAACCCATGGACTATCTCTTGGAGTCTGCTCAAATTCATGTGCATTGAATGGGTGATGCTATCCAACCATCTCATCCTCTGTCATCCCCTTNGCGAACCATGGACTATCTCCTGGAGTCTGCTCAAATTCATGTGCATTGAATGGGTGATGCTATCCAACCATCTCATCTTCTGTCATCCCCGTCTCCGGCTTTCAATCTTTTCCAGCATCAGGGTCTTTCCCAGTGAGTTCACTCTTTGCATTAGGTGGCCAAAGTATTGGGGCTTCAGCTTCAGCATCAGTCCTACCAATAATAATCAGAGTTGACTTCCTTCCAGGATTGACTGGTTTGATCTCTTTGCTGTCCAGGGAACTTTCAAGAACCTTCTCCAGCACCACAATTTGAAAGCATCAGTTCTTTGGCTCTCAGCTTTCTTTATGGTCCAACTCTCACATCCTTACATGACTACTGGAAAAACTATAGCTTTAACTATATGGACCTTTATTGGTAAAGTGATGTCTCTGCTTTTTAATATGCTGTCAAGGTTTGTCATTGCTTTCCTTCCAAGTAAATAGAATCTTTTAATTTCATGACTGCAGTCACCATCCACAGTAATTTTGGAGTCCAAGAAAATAAAATCTTTCACTGTTTCCACTTTTTTCTCTTATACTTGCCATTAAGTGAGGGGCTGGATGCCATGATCTTAATTTTTTGAATGTAGAGTTTTAAGCCAGTTGTTTCATTCTCCTCTTTTACCTTCATCAAGAGATTCTTTAGTTCCTTTTCACTTTCTGCAATTAGAGTGATATCATCTACATATCTGAGGTTGTTGATGTTTTTCCTGGAAATAACTCATAGTAGACTGATAATTTAAGAGTGCGTATTATAATCCCAGATAGTGACCCTAAAGTAATCAAATGAGTTATGTATAAAATGCAAAAAGAAATTATAATAGAAAAGATAAAATATTAATTAATCCAGAAAAGACAGCAAGGAAGAATAGAAGGAAAGAAATGTATCTAGGACAAAATAAAAAGATAGGAAACGTATACTTAAAAAGATAAAAAAATATTCTGTGTAAATGGACCAAATGCTAAATAAAATTGTCAGGCCAGCTCTTGATGTCTATCCTTGATACACGTGAAATATAAAGATAGGTTGAAATAAGAATGACAGGTAAAGTTATAACATGCNAAAGATAAAAAAATATTCTATGTAAATGGACCAAATGCTAAATAAAATTGTCAGGCCAGCTCTTGATGTCTATCCTTGATACACTTGAAATATAAAGATAGGTTGAAATAAGAATGACAGGTAAAGTTATAACATGCAAACAAAAAGCTTAAGAAATCTGGCAGTGTTCTATAATATTAGAAACTATAGACTTAAGGCAAGATGTATTACCAGATATAGAGAGACTCCCAGATACTCCAAGATAATCTCCCCATTTTAAAAACCTTAACTTAATCACAGCATTAATGTCCTTTTTGCTGTATAAGATAACATTCACAAGTTCTGGCAATTAGGGTGTAGATTTTGGGGCTGGGTGATCAGGCATTATTTAGCTGCCACTACTTGTAATTATAAATTTTCCTGGAAAGAAACTTTTGGTCTGGATGTTTTTACTAATTAAAATTTCCAAATATTTCAGGGGGAAATATAGGCTTACTTCACAGACATTACAAGTGCGGCTCCAGACCACTGCAATAAAGTGAATAATGCAATAAAATAAGTGATATGAATTTAAAAATTTTCCAGTGAATGCATATGTTATGTTTAGGCTATCTTACCTGTTAAGTGTGCAATAGCATTGAGCGACTTCATTTTCACTTTTCACTTTCCACTTTCATGCATTGGAGAAGGAAATGGCAACCCACTCCAGTGTTCTTGCCTGGAGAATCCCAGGGATGGAGGAGCCTGGTGGGGTCTATGGGATCACACAGAGTCAGACATGACTGAAGCGACTTAGCAGCAGCAGCAGCATTATGTGTAAAACAATAATGTACTTACCTTAATTAAAAATGCCTTATTGCTAATGAAGGAGGAAGCAGACAGAACAGGCTTCATCTTGAAAGCAGGACTCCATCTTGGGCTGGACTGTGGACTTTGAGCTATGTGCCCAGTATCTATGGAAATGACATACCAACTGGAAACCCAGACCCCTCGGATGGAAGAGCCCCAGGACTCATACCTAGACTCTCTGTTGCCTAAAAGAATATCCTAATTATCTGTGTAACCAAATAGAATCATAAATTCTATTATGTTTATTGGGTATTGAAAGGTTGTTGTTGAATTATGACGCCGACGCCGGGATTCTTGGCCCCCAGAGAAGAATTCAGTCTGAGGCTAGAGACGAGGCTTGATTGCTCAGAGCTTTTGTGTAATGAAGTTTTATTAAAGTATAAAGGAGATAGAGAAAGCTTCTGACATAGGCATCAGAAGGGGGCAGAAAGAGTACCGCCCTGCTAGTCTTTAGCTGGATGTTATATAGTCACCAGCAGTCTGTTACAGAAAGGAAAGTCTCAAAACTTAGAATGGCACCAGGTCCCTCACCCATAAGATGTATTTTGGGATAATACAAATGGTTTATCTTGGGCCATAAAAGGATTAACTTGAATCTTGAAGAGGGGCAGAGCACCATACAAATAGTGTTATTTACATAGATTAGAGGAATGATATCAGAGTACAACATACTGGTTTATCAAGTAGGTTCTGAGCCCAAAAGGTGGAACCGACTTGAAGACAGAGTTTGGGGTAAATGCATAGTACATTAGCATACTTTAAGATAAACATTTCCATAAGAAAAAGGCAAAGGTTAACTTCAAGTGAAACCAGGTGTCATTATGGCAACACAGAATTTTAAGAGAAACCTCCTTTTAAGTTTGTATAGAGAAGGAAAAAATATCTCGCTTGTTTCCTCCTGCCAGTTAAGAGAGATAAAAATGTCTGACACTTGTAGGCTATATCCTCCGTTTGGAGACCCCTGGCCTTCCTGCCTGTTACCCTCTCAGTATGATCACAGGCCTATTGATAATTGTCCACTGTTAACTACCTAGAAAGAAAGGCAATGCTAAAGAATGCTCAAACTACTGCACAATTGCACTCATCTCACACACTAGTAAAGTAATGCTCAAAATTCTCCAAGCCAGGCTTCAGCAATACGTGAACCGTGAACTCCCTGATGTTCAAGCTGGCTTTAGAAAAGGCAGAGGAACCAGAGATCAAATTACCAACATCCACTGGATCATGGAAAAAGCAAGAGAGTTCCAGAAAAACATCTATTTCTGCTTTATTGACTATGCCAAAGCCTTTGACTGTGTGGATCACAATAAACTGTGGAAAATTCTGAAAGAGATGGGAATACCAGACCACCTAACCTGCCTCTTGAGAAATCTGTATGCGGGTCAGGAAGCAATAGTTAGAACTGGACATGGAACAACAGACTGGTTCCAAATAGGAAAAGGAATACATCAAGGCTGTATATTGTCACCCTGCTTATTTAACTTATATGCAGAGTACACCATGAGAAACGCTGGACTGGAAGAAACACAAGCTGGAATCAAGA
>SJYW01022615.1:562161-573368 GCA_006410735.1 Raphicerus campestris | reverse complement strand
AAGAGGTAAATGAAAATAAGGAAGTAGGTTTTTCCCAGTTTGTGAACCTCAGTCAAGGGCCCCTGCTTTATATTTAGTACCCCCTTTATCCTCAGCTGTGAGATTAACTCCCAAACTTTCCCTCCTATTGCACTGCACAGCCTCTGATTGGAAAGGTAATTTTAAGACAGAAAAGCACAGTTCTATAAGAGTGCAAGGACCTCCCTGGTGGTACAGTGGCTAAGACTCCACGCTCCCAAAGCAGGGGACCCAGGTTCCATCCCTGGTCAGGGAACCCGATTCCACAAGCCACAACTAAAAGATCCTGTGCCACAACTAAGACCCACTGTAGTCAAATAAATGAATTAAAAAAAATTTTTTTTAAGAGCGTGCCATAGGCTGGCAAGCTACTACCAGCTAATTGATGCTTTTTGGCAGGCACTGTTCTAGGTGTTTTAGATATTTTAACTCAGCAACATTCAAAATAATCTTTTGAGACAGGTCTTTTTACTATCTCTGTTTTACGAAGGAGGAAACTGAGGCACAGAGAAGTTAGGTATCATGTCCAAGGTCACACAGCTAGTAAATGGCAGAGCCAGGATTTGGAGCCAAGTAGTCTGAATCCATAGTCTGTTCTCTTATCAGTTCAGTTCAGTCGCTCAGTTGTGTCTGACTCTTTATAACCCCATGGACTGCAGCATGCCAGGCTTCCCTGTCCATCACCAACTCCTGGAGCTTACTCAAACTCATGTCCATTGAGTCAGTGATGCCATCCAACCATCTCATCCTCCATCATTCCTTTCTCCTCCCGCCTTTAATCTTGCCCAGCATCAGGATCTTTTCCAATAAGTCAGTTCTTCACATCAGGTGGCCAAAATATTAGAGTTTCAGCTTCATCAGTCCTTCCAATGAATATTCAGGACTGATTTCCTTTAGGGTTGACTGGTTGGATCTCCATGCAGTCCAGGGGACTCTGAAGAGTCTCCTCCAACACCACAGTTCAAAAGCATCGATTCTTTGGTGCTCAGCTTTCTTTATAGTCCAGCTCTCACAGCCATACATTACTACTGGAAAAACCATAGCTTGACTAGATGGACCCTTGTTGGCAAAGTAATGTCTCTGCTTTTTAATATGCTGTCTCAGTTGGTCGTAGCTTTACTTCCAAGGAGTAAATTTCAATTTCATGGTTGCAGTCACCATCTGCAGTGATTTTGGAGCCTCCCCCCCAAATAAAGTCTCTATTCTAAATGGAAAAGGGGAGTGAGATTTAAATTAAAGCCCTTAGGATGAGTAGCAGTTAAAGAGGTGGCAGAGAAGGAAGTGGGGCGGGGGACAGGGGGATGAAGGTGTAGGAAATGGCCTGGGAGAGGGCATGGCCCAACTCTCAATGCCTCCCTCCCTGCCTCCCTCAGAGCATCTTATTGAGCAAGGATTCCCACCAAGACCAGCACAGAGGAATGAAGAACTTCTGGGCCTTTATTACATCATATGGATCCTTTGAGATCTGGAAATAAGAGATATTAATTCTTTTGCCTGGAAAAATGCATTTATTCACATAATATTGTAGAGGTTCTAGTCAAAAGAAAATTACTGGCCGAGAAGGACACAGCGTCACTTCTGCATATTCCTGCCAAGAATGTTTGACCTGAGTCTAACAATGAAGCAACGTCAGAAAGCCTGGATGAGGGACGGTCCTTAAAAGAAACGGCCTGAACTCTTGAAAAATGTCAAGGTCAGGAAAGACAAAGAAAAACTGAAGAAATGTTGCAGATTAAAGGAGATGGAAGAGATCTGAAAACTAAAAGGCAACATAAAATCCTAGACTGGTCTCTGGATCAGAAAAAAAATCTGTTTTGTTTCTTTTGCTCTAACTGGCATTAGTGGGACACCTAGTGAAATTCAAATAATAGGTTTGATAATGCAAAGATAACATATACTAATTATTTAATCTAGCATAGTAGATTCAATAATACAGAGAAACAGTTACAAATTGAACAAGGTAAAATGCTTGACATTTGGGGAATCTGGGTGAAGAACATTCAGGAATTCTTTGTAAAACTTTTGCAACTCTAATGTATAGCCAAAGTTATTTGAAGATTTTCAGAATATTTCTAACTATTGTGAAGTCTAGAGCCAGAGGGTTTCGTGATGCAGTAAATGAGGACCGCACTTAAACTGCAGCTTGTCTGAGCTCTGCACAGCCTCTTCGTCTACAAAAGGCTGAGAAGTGCTCTCATGAGACAATTAGCAGAACAGGGTGGCAAGAGATTCATCAGCTGTGGAGTACAGTGCAGCCTGGGAGTCAAAAACCCAAGTCACTCACCTCCGATGCTCTATGACCTTAGGCGAATTGTATAAGCTCTCCGTGCACCGACTGATTCGCCTATAAAACTGACGCACTAATAGTGTTTACCAAGGAAAACATCTACATGACATCATGAGAGGGAAGGAATCCTTAAGCAAGACACCGAACACTACCAACCACGAAGGGAAAGATTGAAACATACAACTACATTAAAAATTTTAACTTCTCAATGATGAGACACCATCAACAAAGTAAATCGACAAATCACAGAAAGAAGACCTATCTAAAGCAAGATCAGTATCGAGCATATGTAAAAAACTCCTGTGGATCAATAAGAAAAACATAAATAAACCCAGTAGAAAAATGGCCAGAAATATCAACAGACAGAAACCTGGAGAGCCTGTAAGAAAAGATGCTCAATATCACTAAATTCAGGACAATTATAACTGAAAAAACATATCATTTCACAGATACCATCATAAGCAAAAATAAATGAATAAAGTCAGAAAATATCAAAAGTTGGCAAGTATATCTAAATATGGTATTATACATTGTTTGCACAAGTATATACTAGGACTTCTTTGGAGAGAAATCTGGCTATAAACCTCCTAAAGTTCAAGATGTGGTATACTACAAAGTCATCAATTCCACTCTTAAGGTGTGCATTCTAGAAAACTCTGACACGTATAGGCTTTCCTGACTACCATTGGCTCAGTGGTAAAGAACTCCAATGCAGGAGTCTCAGGTTCGATTCCTGGGTCGGAAAGATGCCCTGGAGAAGGGCATGGCAACCCACTCCAGTATTCTTGCCTGGAGAATCCCATGACAGAGGAGCCTGGCAGGCTACAGTCCATGGGGTCACAGTCAGACACAACTGAAGCAACTTAGTACAAAATATACCTGAAAATGTATGGAGAGTGATTATTTATAGGAGAGAGGAAGGAAATGGAAGGAGAATCTTAGTAGTAGAAAGGTATGCATCATATTATTTTATGTAGTTTAATGTATGTTTAAGATATTAAGGAATTTTTAAAGTTTAAATTATATAGATCAGAACAGAGAGCCAGAAACAAAAATAAAAATTTTCAAGTATATAGTTTCACATAGAGTTGTTGTGAAGAGTAAGAGTTAATGTAAAACTTCTCGGTGGGTAAAGTAACAAGATGAAGTTGAGTCACAGTATCTCTGTCCCTGAATATCTAAAAAGTAATAATAAAAAGTTAAAGGATATCAGCCTGAATTAAGAGTATTCAACCAAACAATGAAAAGAGTACCATTTTATGGCATAAGCACCAAAATGAGGAATCAAGGAAAGAAACAGAAGATTCTGAACTGAGTCAAGTGTCCTTTTTCACCTGACACAGAAAAGGATATCAGGAAAGCAGATGAATCCACAAAACCCTGAGACTTCTCATCAACAGTGGGTGAACAACCTTGGATAAAGTTAAGGGGAAATTCCTGGGAGAAATCCCTATCTGCCTTCAGAACCTCTCAGCCAAGGCAGGAGAAAACCATACAGCTTCCATTTTCCCAGGTACCATGATGAATCATGGGAAGGACCTGAAGGCCAAGCATATCTGCTGATAGGCATCAGACACACTCTGTTCTATTCATAAGGAGAATAACTAGACAATACTGTGCAACCCTATTTCTTTCCTTCAGTTATTTTTGTTTGTGCACAAGTGTGCTTGTTTGCCTAATTCTCTCTCTCCACTGCACTGAATCTCCCAGACAGCAGGGATGGGTCTGCATTTGCTCATGATAGCAAGTAGGTGTATAATAAATCATAAGGCCACCTTGCAGGTGTATAATAAACATTCAGTGTATAAATTAGTGGAGGGACCTTATGAATCGGTGTCAAAGAAATCTGATTTCTCATAGTATTCAAATCCCACTGCCACCATTTTTATTTTGCATGCCCTATTCATAAGAACTTCCCTGGTGGTTAGATGGTAAAGAATCTGCCTGCAATGCGGGAGATCTGGGTCCGATCCCTGGATTTGGAAGATCCCCTGGAGAAGAGAAGGGCTACCCAACTCCAGTATTCTTGCCTGGAGAACTTCATGGACAGAGGAGCCTGGCAGGCTACAGTCCACGNTCGTATAAGCTCTCCGTGCACCGACTGATTCGCCTATAAAACTGACGCACTAATAGTGTTTACCAAGGAAAACATCTACATGACATCATGAGAGGGAAGGAATCCTTAAGCAAGACACCGAACACTACCAACCACGAAGGGAAAGATTGAAACATACAACTACATTAAAAATTTTAACTTCTCAATGATGAGACACCATCAACAAAGTAAATCGACAAATCACAGAAAGAAGACCTATCTAACGCAAGATCAGTATCGAGCATATGTAAAAAACTCCTGTGGATCAATAAGAAAAACATAAATAAACCCAGTAGAAAAATGGTCCAGAAATATCAACAGACAGAAACCTGGAGAGCCTGTAAGAAAAGATGCTCAATATCACTAAATTCAGGACAATTATAACTGAAAAAACATATCATTTCACAGATACCATCATAAGCAAAAATAAATGAATAAAGTCAGAAAATATCAAAAGTTGGCAAGTATATCTAAATATGGTATTATACATTGTTTGCACAAGTATATACTAGGACTTCTTTGGAGAGAAATCTGGCTATAAACCTCCTAAAGTTCAAGATGTGGTATACTACAAAGTCATCAATTCCACTCTTAAGGTGTGCATTCTAGAAAACTCTGACACGTATAGGCTTTCCTGACTACCATTGGCTCAGTGGTAAAGAACTCCAATGCAGGAGTCTCAGGTTCGATTCCTGGGTCGGAAAGATGCCCTGGAGAAGGGCATGGCAACCCACTCCAGTATTCTTGCCTGGAGAATCCCATGACAGAGGAGCCTGGCAGGCTACAGTCCATGGGGTCACAGTCAGACACAACTGAAGCAACTTAGTACAAAATATACCTGAAAATGTATGGAGAGTGATTATTTATAGGAGGAAGGAAATGGAAGGAGAATCTTAGTAGTAGAAAGGTATGCATCATATTATGTAGTTTAATGTATGTTTGAGATATTAAGGAATTTTTAAAGTTTAAATTATATAGCATCAGAACAGAGAGCCAGAAACAAAAATAAAAAATTTTAAGTATATAGTTTCACATAGAGTTGTTGTGAAGAGTAAGAGATAATGTAAAACTTCTCAGTGGGTAAAGTAACAAGATGAAGTTGAGTCACAGTATCTCTGTCCCTGAATATCTAAAAAGTAATAATAAAAAGTTAAAGNGAATTTTTAAAGTTTAAATTATATAGATCAGAACAGAGAGCCAGAAACAAAAATAAAAATTTTCAAGTATATAGTTTCACATAGAGTTGTTGTGAAGAGTAAGAGTTAATGTAAAACTTCTCGGTGGGTAAAGTAACAAGATGAAGTTGAGTCACAGTATCTCTGTCCCTGAATATCTAAAAAGTAATAATAAAAAGTTAAAGGATATCAGCCTGAATTAAGAGTATTCAACCAAACAATGAAAAGAGTACCATTTTATGGCATAAGCACCAAAATGAGGAATCAAGGAAAGAAACAGAAGATTCTGAACTGAGTCAAGTGTCCTTTTTCACCTGACACAGAAAAGGATATCAGGAAAGCAGATGAATCCACAAAACCCTGAGACTTCTCATCAACAGTGGGTGAACAACCTGGGATAAAGTTAAGGGGAAATTCCTGGGAGTAGAAATCCCTATCTGCCTTCAGAACCTCTCAGCCAAGGCAGGAGAAAACCATACAGCTTCCATTTTCCCAGGTACCATGATGAATCATGGGAAGGACCTGAAGGCCAAGCATATCTGCTGATAGGCATCAGACACACTCTGTTCTATTCATAAGGAGAATAACTAGACAATACTGTGCAACCCTATTTCTTTCCTTCAGTTATTTTTGTTTGTGCACAAGTGTGCTTGTTTGCCTAATTCTCTCTCTCCACTGCACTGAATCTCCCAGACAGCAGGGATGGGTCTGCATTTGCTCATGATAGCAAGTAGGTGTATAATAAATCATAAGGCCACCTTGCAGGTGTATAATAAACATTCAGTGTATAAATTAGTGGAGGGACCTTATGAATCGGTGTCAAAGAAATCTGATTTCTCATAGTATTCAAATCCCACTGCCACCATTTTTATTTTGCATGCCCTATTCATAAGAACTTCCCTGGTGGTTAGATGGTAAAGAATCTGCCTGCAATGCGGGAGATCTGGGTCCGATCCCTGGATTTGGAAGATCCCCTGGAGAAGAGAAGGGCTACCCAACTCCAGTATTCTTGCCTGGAGAACTTCATGGACAGAGGAGCCTGGCAGGCTACAGTCCACGCAGTCGCAAATAGCTGGACATGACTGAGCAACTAACACACATTCACAAGGACAAAAACTTGACCCATGGGGTTTGCAGCACTTCCTAACTCACAAAAAGCCTACCTGATTCACACAGCCATCAGTGTGATTAACAGAGTGCATTTACAATTGTGTGAGCAAATTCCATTTACTGTGACAAATCTGCAGATTAAATGAGCAATACAATATTTTACATGCTTCATGATCAACAATTACTTTCTGGGAAATTTATTTTTGACACTGAATGAATATTCTAGAAAGAAAGAACTCAAGATGAATCTGTGACTGTATCACCAGAATCCTTTAGCCTCTTGTCAGTGAAACTAAACAAGATACACAGCCGCTTTGCTGGTGCTCCTAAATCGCTTCAGTTGTGTCCGACTCTGTGCGACCCCAACGGTAGCCCACCAGGCTCCTCTGTCCACAGGATTCTCTAGGCAAGAATACTGGAGTGGGTTGCTGTGTCCTCCTCCACACAGCCTCTTTAAACGTAAACAAAACACTTTCTCCACCTCTCTGCTTTGTTCCTTGTTATCCGGTGGTTACATGAATATATGTATTGGTCTCTAGTACACACATCTCCATAGGTGTTGAGTTTTACACAGGGCGAAATCTAAGCATTCCAGGATTTAAGTGATCTCTTTCCACAGTTACAGAGGAAAGAAGGCACTCTGAAAATCTGAAGAAAGGTGAAGCCCTTTAGGGTGGCGGCGACCAGGCCTGGAACCTATCCTCACCCGGGGACGCCGTTGCTAGGCAACCCCTTACGTTCTCAACCGCTGCGCGAGCCACTTCCCCGCCCTCATCGCTAAGGAGATCGACACTCCAACTCAGTCCTGCCGCAAACACGCGCGCTCTTGCGACATTGCCGCGCCTGCCGCTGCGTGCGCGCCCTCTGGCCCTACTCCCCGCCCCGGCCGCCATTGCCTCGTGCCCGCGCCGGTCGGTTGGTGGCGCCTTTGTCCTACGGCGGGCAGGTGGGCTGAGGCGGAGGCGGCAGCGGCGGGCCTGAGGCGGAGAAGCGGCCAGCAGCCCGCCGTGCTGGTAGCGGTGAGTGCCGGGAAGCGGTGGCCGTCCGCCGAGGCGTGGGGCTGACGGTTGAGGGGGCCCAGGGCCGGATGGGAAGGCTGAGGCGGGAGGGCCCGCTCGACGCGCGGCCGCGACCGCGGCCCCCCTGCGGGTGCGCGCGGGGCTGCGCATGCCCGGTGCGGGGCGCGGCCTTCTCTAGACTACCGTCGAGCGCAGGCCCGGTCAGTCGGGGCGGCAGGAGGTGGCCTCGGGGCCGACGGCGCCGCCCCGCCGCCTGCGGTCTGAGCACGACCCGCCGATAATAGCGCTTGTGGGGCTTCTCTGTAGGCTCGGGCCGCACATCCCACGTCTCCTCGAAACGTGAAGTCGCTCGCCTTCGGGTCCTCAGCTAATCGGTGGCGCAGTCGGGATTCGAACCCCGGCCGAGGCGGCCGGCCTCACCCGGCTCTCTGCGCGGCGCCGGCGCTGGGTGGCGAGCCGAACGCGCTGTCCCGCGGCGCCGCCGCCTCGCGGCCTCTTGACAGCATCCTCGAGGCGTCTCGTTGTTATGTGACATTCCCCGTGCACACACCCGTTTTAATAGCGCGGATCCGGGCCCAGAAAACGGGGAAAGCGACCGAGCCCGCAGTTACCCTGGCAACTAGCGACCTACGGGCTGGTTCTCCGTCTATGGAACCTGGGCACCTTCTGCACCCCGACGGCTCGCCGGGAGGGCTTGTTTTTAGGACGGCGTTTCCCCCGTTTCAGTCTTTCGCGTTGCACTTTTACATCCATGTACCCATCTGAACAGCTATTTATTTACCAAATGTTACTTTTTCTTCTTTAAACTGACTTTTCCCCCCCTCTTTTTAAAATACATTTGTTGAAGGTGGAAGGGTAAATCACCGACCGTTTAATGGAAAGCCAGTTCTTTAATGCTCATAAAGAAATAAATACTTACGTATTAAAATAAACAGTGCGTCCTGATTCCTCCTGAAATTATTCTGCGTTCCACGCTTTGGGAAACGCTGCCCTAGGAATGTGGGGTTAATTGTGGTCCTTCTGCCTTTTAGCGCTGTGCACAGAATTTCCCCCTGAGACTTAGCGGACTCCATGAAACGCCCTAGGGTCTTCGGGGGTAATAATTAACGTTAAAAGCTTTCTCGTTGTAAACCGTTCTCATCATTAACTTACACGGGATAGTTTCAGAGAAACTGCGCTCGAGCACCCGGTGTGTCTCCTTGGTTTTCTTGTGGCATTGTGGTGTGGTACCTACCAGATAGTTCAACAAAAGTGTTTTGCAAACGCCGGTGGATCTGCTTTTTGACAACTCTAGATTTCATGTTTTGCGTATGAGTCAGTCTGGATGTGAAAACTAACTGGTCGTTGACTTTTCCAAAACAGTAAAGCCCTAACTTTCCTTTGTGGATATTGGAAATCACTTAGCAGTACGTCGACATCAGTGTCCTCCTCCATTCTGGTTTCTTTGCCTTTCCTTTAACTTGTCTATCACCCTCCAGATATGTTTTTGAAACCTCCGACAGTCTTAACGTAAAACATAGAAACAGTGATTTTCCTTGTAGACTGTGCTGGAGAAGGCCCAGAGGAAGGAGTTTTTCTAGGTGCAGGTTGGTGAATGGCCCAGGCCTCTGAACACCACACATTGAAGGAGGTATTGACAAATTAACTTACCCCTTAGTTAACATTGTGTTCTATTTGTAGTCTGTTCATAAGCTCTGTTTTTGTGTATGAGAGAGCAGATTTACTTTAACTCATTGAGAGAGAACTCAGAAAAGCCAGCATAGGCCTTTCCTCAAAAGGCTGTGTAAAAAAATCCTTATTCCTTGGGAGTACTTTGTGCAGGCACAATGTAGAATTTTTGAAAGGCTAAGGTAATTTTTTCACATTTCAAAGCAGCAGTCCTGTGTGGAGAAGAAATGAGAATTTTATTTTACTCCAGTCAATTTCAGAACTTCAGTAAATGGAACGTTATCTACCAGTGTTCAAAAGCTAAGAATAAACATTTTTTGGAAAGGCTTTAGAAGTCTGATGAGAAAGAGCACCTGATGGTTTGAAACTTCGTTTTAAGTAGCCATTGCAAGCANTTAATGCTCATAAAGAAATAAATACTTACGTATTAAAATAAACAGTGCGTCCTGATTCCTCCTGAAATTATTCTGCGTTCCACGCTTTGGGAAACGCTGCCCTAGGAATGTGGGGTTAATTGTGGTCCTTCTGCCTTTTAGCGCTGTGCACAGAATTTCCCCCTGAGACTTAGCGGACTCCATGAAACGCCCTAGGGTCTTCGGGGGTAATAATTAACGTTAAAAGCTTTCTCGTTGTAAACCGTTCTCATCATTAACTTACACGGGATAGTTTCAGAGAAACTGCGCTCGAGCACCCGGTGTGTCTCCTTGGTTTTCTTGTGGCATTGTGGTGTGGTACCTACCAGATAGTTCAACAAAAGTGTTTTGCAAACGCCGGTGGATCTGCTTTTTGACAACTCTAGATTTCATGTTTTGCGTATGAGTCAGTCTGGATGTGAAAACTAACTGGTCGTTGACTTTTCCAAAACAGTAAAGCCCAAACTTTCCTTTGTGGATATTGGAAATCACTTAGCAGTACGTCGACATCAGTGTCCTCCTCCATTCTGGTTTCTTTGCCTTTCCTTTAACTTGTCTATCACCCTCCAGATATGTTTTTGAAACCTCCGACAGTCTTAACGTAAAACATAGAAACAGTGATTTTCCTTGTAGACTGTGCTGGAGAAGGCCCAGAGGAAGGAGTTTTTCTAGGTGCAGGTTGGTGAATGGCCCAGGCCTCTGAACACCACACATTGAAGGAGGTATTGACAAATTAACTTACCCCTTAGTTAACATTGTGTTCTATTTGTAGTCTGTTCATAAGCTCTGTTTTTGTGTATGAGAGAGCAGATTTACTTTAACTCATTGAGAGAGAACTCAGAAAAGCCAGCATAGGCCTTTCCTCAAAAGGCTGTGTAAAAAAATCCTTATTCCTTGGGAGTACTTTGTGCAGGCACAATGTAGAATTTTTGAAAGGCTAAGGTAATTTTTTCACATTTCAAAGCAGCAGTCCTGTGTGGAGAAGAAATGAGAATTTTATTTTACTCCAGTCAATTTCAGAACTTCAGTAAATGGAACGTTATCTACCAGTGTTCAAAAGCTAAGAATAAACATTTTTTGGAAAGGCTTTAGAAGTCTGATGAGAAAGAGCACCTGATGGTTTGAAACTTCGTTTTAAGTAGCCATTGCAAGCATTCGTCCTCCATCGCCTGCAGATGGCAGTGCCTTTGTACAGCTTATTGCTGTTGAGCAAATTGTTGGAATTCGTTTGTGCTTTTAAGAATGGAAAACCTTAGGGTGGGCTAATTTGAGAGACTAGCATTGAAACATGTATATTATCATATATGAAATAGATCGCCAGTCCAGGTTCGATGCATGAGACAGGGTGCTCAAGGCTGGTGCACTGGGATGACCCTAAGGGATGGGAGGGGGGGGGGGGTGGGAGGGGGGTTCAGGATGGGG
>SJYW01022615.1:545479-560868 GCA_006410735.1 Raphicerus campestris | reverse complement strand
CCAGAGAGATGATAGGGAGGGGGAGGGGGGAGGGGGGTTCAGGATGGGGAACAAGTACACCCATGGCTGATTCATGTCAGTGTATGGCATAAACCACTACAGTATTGTAAACTAATTAGCCTCCAATTAAAATGAAATAATTTATTTTAAAAAAGAATAGAAAACCTTTGGAGGAACTATATTTAACATTCTCTCGTGTTCCGTTTACATTGTTTCTTTGTTTTTGACTCTCCACAGGAGAAATTAAACATCTCTTCCTACACTCACTGTTACTCTTGGTAGTAATGATAAAGTACAACAGGCAGTGGTTATGGTTCACAAAGCAGGTTTACAAATACAATTCATTTTCTCCCTCCTGTCCTCTTGTAAGATAGGTAGACCGGTCTTACATCTTTTTTTGCATATGAGGAAACAGTGGCTCAGAGAAGTCATATTCCTTGCCCAAATAACATATTAGTAGAACATATTGAAGATAAAGGATTTTGTGGCCCAGTAGATAAAAGATTTTGTGGTCAAGTAAAATTGGGAAATGTTAAGGTAAAAAAGCAGTGTCCTTACTCCAGAACTTCTCAGAGGCTTTAACATATTAAACATATGCATTGTGGATGTTCAAGAGAGGAAGGTATCATGATGCCTTTCTCTTGCTCTCCTCCCACGGACAGCCTGTGGTCCTAGTGTTCCCCCAAACCAACTACTCTTTCTGCTACTCTAGATTTGCTCTCTGTACCTTGCTGTTAACTGATACTTACCATATGTCTTTAAGACAAACACTTTAAAAGCTCCATCAGCCTTTTTGTGCCTAAAGATTTGTCCTGTGAACAGCATAAACATTTGCCTAGATTTAATTATTCAGTAACTTGAAGTAAACTACTGAGAAGTTAAAAGGGCAGTAAAGCAATAAAAAATTACCCTCTGTAATTCTCATTAATGAGAGGCATTAAGGAAAGGATCAGTGTTAGGGCACTGTCCGAGGCAGCAGCACATGAGGGAAATATGAACTATACTGACAGCTAAATGTGTGATACCAGCATGCCTGCTGCTTTTTAAATGGTGGTTTTATTACCACCAAATATGAATATTTATAGGGATGGTCATTTTCATTCTTTATCTTATCACTAAAAAATGAAAGATAATAGGTCAGCTGGACTAATTGCATTAATGTTAAGAAAATAATTCCACTCAAAGAATCAGAACTTTTCCAAACCATAAGACTCTTTTTCCTTTTATTTCATGTTCAAAACATTATTGTTGACCTATGCAAAGACCAACAACTTTAGGCAAAAACCAGGAGAACTTAAATTGCATTAATGAGCAGTTATAAAGCAGAATGACTTACAACTTTAACTTTAGCTCTAAAAAATATATTTTGAGTGGTCTCCTGGTTTGGATCTGGAATGATAGCATTACTGAAAGTTAGGTTGATTCTGCAGCTAGTGAACAAGCTGTGAAGAACTTTTAATTACAAATCATTTGGCTTTTAGGTTGCATACTTAATTATGCAGTTGGAGACTGAGATAGAGATGATACAAGAAGTTTGTTTTTAATCTCTCTTCAGAAATGATTTTTGATATCCAAAAGAAAAAATAGGAAAAAGATGATTTTCATTCAATTTTAAAACTTAGAGTTATAAATATATAGTTGAACTTTTTTTCAGCCTTCGGAAAGATTACATTAGGACAGCATCAGAGTCACTAGAAACAGCTCGTTGGAAATACATGTTCTTGGGTGCAGCTTCCCACCCCTGCTCCCTGTTGACCAGTCTGCAGATTTTAGCCATTGTTGTGACATGTTCTTTGGAACAGTTTATAAACTATTCCCCCTTGAACACAGGAGTTTAGAAAGGTTTTTAAATGGAGGACCTAAGTATGCGTTCTGTATGAACTACAGGAATAAATAGAGTAGCACTGCTGCTACTGCTACTATGTCGCTTCAGTCGTGTCCGACTCTGTGCGACCCCATAGACGGCAGCCCACCAGGCTCCCCCGTCCCTGGGATTCTCCAGGCAAGAGTACTGGAGTGGGTTGCCATTTCCTTCTCCAGTGCATGAAAGTGAAAAGTGAAAGTGAAGTTGCTCAGTTGTGTCCGACTCTTCGTGACCCCATGGAGTGCAGCCTACCAGGCTCCTCTGTCCATGGGATTTTCCAGGCAAGAGTACTGGAGTGGGGTGCCATTGCCTTCTCCGAGAGTAGCACTGTAGTTCCCAAATACCTGCCAAGAAACTTGCTTAAGTGTGGATTGGATTCCTAGGCTCTATCCTCAGATACTGAAAGTTTGAGAAGGGGTCTGGAAATCCCATTTTTAAACATCTCAGGTGGCACTTATGTATCTTCATTAAAGAAATGTGATGTTGAGAATGAAAAGAAAAAATATATATGGGCGGGGAGAGGATGGGTAGTTTTTTAATGGGTAGAAGAGAGTTAATTTTGCAAGATGAAAAAGTTTTGGAAACTTATTGCCCAGCTGTTTATATTTGTGAATATATATAACACTACTGAATTGTATACTTAAAAATGATAAATGTAAGATTTTAGAAAAAATAAACTTTGTTGTCTATTTGTTCCTGATCAGTGGATGGTTGGCTAATTAAATAATGATTCCTCTAGCCATCAGTTCATTTTATATCCCTTGATTGAAGGTAAAATCATAACTTTTAGATATTTTTCTCCCCTCTAGCCCCTTCAATGTCAAACCAGTGAGCTTCGAGGAACATTATTTTAATGGGCAATATTTTGAATGTCATAGATTTAAATAATCCCCTATTATTTTGAATAATAAACATACAGTAAATCTTCATTAATTTGACTTCAGTGGAACTCTGATTACAGTAGTTGAGTTCGTAACCTCCTGGCGTGCCCTCCTGCCCCCAGTGTCTCCCTTTCCCACAGCAGAGGGTTTTGTTGTTGAGTCTGCTCTGGCTTGCATCTGTGATTGCTCTCTTCTCCTGCTCCTGTCGTCCCATTTCCTGCATTAGACTTCCTACAGTACTTCTTACCATGCCCTTCAGACCATTCCTTTCCCTTTGCGTATGCTGCAGTGACTTCTCTGTTTTCGGATAAACTCATTCTTCAAGACTCAGTTTAAATGTTATTTTTAGGCCTTCCAACCTCTTCCACCCATCCCTCGTCCCCTGTTCCTCCCAGTGTTCTCTCTGCCCTGCCACACACATACGCATAGGTAGGCCTTCTTTATCTCTGCCGTAATCCCATTTTAAATTGTGTTGTGATTATCTGTATACATGTGCCTCCATTCTTTATTAAACAGTGAACTCCGTTAAGGCAGAGACTTAAGCCATATTATTTCCATGTCTTAAGACCTAGTAGAGTGTGATGCGTGGTTATATACAGAAGCATTTGATGTCCTGATTATATAAACAGTACTTTTTAAGTTCATTAATTTAGTTTTCTAAGGATCTCTGGGCTTCCCTCATGGTTCAGAAGGTCAAGAATCCACCTGCAGTGCGGGAGACCTGGGTTCAATCCCTGGATTGAGAAGATCCTCTGGAGGAGGGCATGGCAACCCACCCTGGTATTTCTTGCCTGGAGAATCCCCATGGCCTGAGGAGCCTGGCAGGCTACAGTCCATGGGGTCGCAAAGAGTTGGACACGACTGAGAGACTAAGCACAGCACAGGGATCTCTGCTTGTGCAGTTCAGTTGAAATTTTACCTTTTTCAAATGAACCTATATTTTGAATTTTTTGTTGCTCCAGCTTTTTTAGTAGTTTAGATTACCTCAACCTCTGCTGGTCCAAATTAGGGAGCTTTTTCTCTTAGTTGATATTCTCCTTGAATCAGTATAAGAAATAAGGTAGAATATCCATTTTATCAGGTTTAGAGAAATCAAGTGACTTGACTAAATCCCTTCCCCCACATCCCAGAAAAGTAGGACTAGAACTCAGATTTGCTGATTCCAACCAAGGTTCTTTCCTCAAAAGAAGTAAAAAGGGCCAGAAATTAAATATTGATAGAGAATTTTTGTCTGAGGTGTTATAGTGAATAGAATGTCAGTAGTAAAAGCCAGAAACATTGTTGTTTGAGGGGATAGAAATCAAAGTTGTAATTGAATAAGCAGTTCCTACCCTGTTGAATGTCTGGGGCACTTAAACACTGGTGTGCCCAGCATAGACTGCCTTTTCCAGATTCCATCAGCATCTGATCAGGGAGCCGTCACCAGTGTTGAAAATGGAAGTCAGGTCTTTCTACTCCCTGTTGGAGGCAGCATAGCATGTGTAAGCATGTTAGTGTCAGGCACACCTGGTTTTGAGTTCTAGCTCTGGCTTTTGATCATCTGGTGACCTCAGATAAGTCACCTAATTTCTCTAAACTTCAGATTTCCTCTTTCTCAAAATAGAGATCATAATACAACTCCAAGAGTTGTAGAAAGGTTTGCTTGAGATAATGCACATAACATTCTTAGTACAGGCTCTGGGACAGAGTAAGTATTTTGTAAATATAAATTATATTTGTTTCCACCATTCCTGTTCCTTGAAATAACATCCTAATACCATTAAGGATACAATAATTATTTCAATTAGAAATTGAAGGAGATAACCAAATATGAGGGATTGTGTAGTTTTCAGAGTGAGCTTAAAGCATTGATTTAGAAGCAGCAAGCCAAGCATTCTCCTATCCCTAACTCTTTACAGTATAACTCATAATATCCCTAATGGTACAATATATTGTCAAAGTCGCCTTCATAAATATGGTGTAAGTGAGAAGTCCTGTCCTTTCCCTTCCCAGTTTTGGGTGTTAACTCTCATATTCACTGTCTTGTGAGTATGGTTTCTCAAGTAGCATTATCTTTGTCATCATGTATTTCCAAGTTAATAATTCCTAATTGTTGGTTGCTTTTCAGTTAGACCTATTGGCAAGCTTTATTTTATTTGTAATCATTTCTTGACATTGTAGGGAATCCCCTGGCAGCCCAGTGGTTAGGACTTACTTCAGCAACCAGTAGTGGTGCTGTCAAATGTTGCAGTCATACTACACTTGTTTAGAATAGTCCTGTTTTCCATTGTGACAGTCTTTGAAGTATAAAAATCGGCTTTAAGGTGAAAAGAATTGTTTTGTGGTGGTACAATTAAAAAATAGAGCAAACCAGTTCCTGATACTATGAATGAAACATGCATTTTTATTTATAGCATTTCTGAGTACCATTGTGTGAACTCTGTCTGGCATATTAGTCTAAAATAAAGTTGTAGATTAGGCATTGTGCCTTCCTTTGGGAGTTCTTTACCCCCACTCTTTTGTGATTTAAAACAGCTCTGCTGCTTCCTGTATAACATTTTCCAGATTATTTTCCATTTTTTTCCATTTTTTTTCCCTTTTATGTGAATCCCTTCAGTTGGTGCTGTTTTTCTTGTCTAAAAATTCTTACCAGAGAAGTGCTTTTAACTATTTTTACCCCTTAGAAGTTATAGATATTCAGTTGAAGGTTAAGCACCTTGTGGTAATGGTGATTTTGAATGATATTCACATTGCTAATAAATTGACAAAGTGTAGAACTACCAACCAGGCTGAGGTGGAAGAGACACTGAGACTGAGCTGCCACAGATAAAATAAAGCAGGAAGAAAAAGAAGCACAATTTATTCCCTTTTTTAGGCAGAAGAGGCATTCCACCTCTCCTTGGAGATTCTTTTAAGTTACCACTGCCCTCCTGTTGATTAAAGTCTCTCCAATTTTTATTCCCCTCTAACATCCAGAAAGATTCCCAAATTGTCTTTCTCTTTTCCCTTTACATTGATATCATTTCTATTTCTTTGGTGTAAATTTTGTATCTTAGTAAGGATTTAGAAATAAAATAATCTGATTCAATTAATTAATATAAAAACCCGCTTTACTACTCCCAGTATTTGCATTTTCAAATTGAAACTTGTTCAGATGAACCTCCAGTTGGTGGGTTTTCAAATTGTGTGACAGAAAATTGGGATGGAGCAAGGTGTTGGCTTGTTGGTTTGTTTTTTCTGCCGCTTTAAATCTTTGTGGTACCATGATCAGCTCTCTGAAGTTATTTGTACTTTTGGTAGCTTCTCTGTTCTTTCTGTATTTCCGAATTCTTAGGTTTTCCAAAAGTCCTGTGTGTACATGTGTTAGAATTGTTTGTGTATGTGAATTGGCGGTGATGATAGTTTTTCATGACTCTTAATGAAAACGCCTCCACCTCTAGCCTAACCTGAGCAGTCCTCTTACATGGCAGTGAGACTAGCAAAATGTTTCAAATTTCATTTTGTCCATATCTTACTCAAGGTGGAGATTTAAGGATCTCTTTAATAGGAATGAATAAACAAACTTTGCTATACCATACCAAACGTTTGCTAACCCCTAAAATTAAGAAAATGGTCTAAGAGTTCTCTTTTCTGCAAAAGAAACTTAAGCCACACCATCCAAAAACAATTACTTTGGACTCATCCATGAAAATGGATACTAGGAGGCAAATTACAGTCAGAATGGTTTAAAGATATAATCTTGAATTTTTAAAATAATCTTTCAAGTGATTGCAAAGAATTTCACGAACTTCAAAGGAAAATATTTACCTCCTTCATTCTAACTGCAACCAGTTTTGCCCCAAAGTTATACGGTACCATGAGTATTTTGGTCCCCCAGTCCTATATTTAGTGGCCCTCGCAGAATTGGATATAATTATTCAGTGCAGCAGTCCTTTTCATATAATGAGGGCAAAATTATATAGTATTTATAGACACCAGTTATAGAAGTACCTTGTGTTCCATATTCTCACCTAAATGTTTACTGAGTCAAGTCAGTGTTTAGATGAGTTTTATTTACATGACTATTTAATAATACATGGAATCCTGCTGGGAAATATGGTCCTTATTTAAAAGAAATGTGCACGCCCCTAACACCACTCCCCATGTATTCCAGAGATACTTTGAAAACTGCTTAAATAATCAAAGACTTTACATTTCCCTCTGAATCATAGTCACCCTGTATTAGAAAGCAGTACAAAGTAAGTGGGCGGACTAGGTCAGTAGGCCCTTCTAAGCCTGAACCTGATACTCTTCACAATTACATGTAGAAGAAACTAGATGCTCCCTGTATGATCTGTCATCCTATAACATGTGTTAATATTTCAGGACTTGAGACTTCCCTGGTGGTCCAGTGGCTAAGATTCTGCACTCCCAATGCAGGGGGCCTAGGTTCAATCCCAGTCAGGGAACTAGGTCCTTCATGCTGCAACTAGACCCCAGTGCAGCCAGTAAATAATTTTTTTTTTTTTAATGTCAGGCCTTAGTGAACTTTACGGGTTGTAACTTGTAATATGCAATACCAAACCCGTGGTCAGGTATTACTGGCCCATTTCTGTGTAGAACATATTTCCTGATTCTTTATAAAGGTAGAGGGATTGGGTCTGCCCAGTTAGAAACTTAAGAAGCAGTTTACATAGAATATACTTCTCTGACTGTTTAGATATGTTACCTTCAGTTTGGTCAAAAGCCATTCTTCTAAAGATAAGGGGCTTCTGACTTAAAATGGAACTGAAGATCATTCTCACTTGAACAGGAACTCAATAGTTGACAACATAGCAGGGGAAAGACATACAAGACCTCTTTTAAGGTTTGTCATTACTGTGGTCTTTCATGTGATACAACTCTGGTTAGAATTTTTCACACACATAATTACTGTTTTCAAAGCTATTTAAAATCACTGTTTTAAATCCTAATTGTATGATTGTTTAATACCATTTAATGTCATTATTAGATACACTGTTAATTGCTTAACATGGAACAAGGGGAATAAAATTACACTACAGCAGAAAGCAGTTTTATTTCTCCAAATACTAAAGTATGAAGTTTTTAATGTGCTTATTTTTTAAGGCATATAAAATTATCAGTTGTTATCTTTGAGCATAGATTGGTACATTTCTTTAGATATTTCTTTTATTTCTTACTTACGTATGGTGTGTTTATTACTTGCTTCAGCTTTTGCAAAGTAGGTTTGTTTTGTTTTTAACCGAGAGGCTTTAACTGCACAGATTGGCTTCTGTGAGTTTATGTTTCCACTGTTCTTTATCTAGTTGTATATGCCAGGCTTCTGTAGTGAAAACTTAGAATGAGTGTTTTATTACTTCACCTTACTGTACCAAATGATGGTTCTTATTCTTAGGTACTTACCTATAAGGGTTATAAATAGTAACATGTCATATGCTTTGTTTTGAAAAAATTAATTTCTTTCCTACATCTCATTCTGGAAGTTTCTAACCAATAGAATGCCACAAGGCAAACTAAAAGGAGCCCCTACTTCATGGAATATTAGGTGTTTTAAAACTGGATTCCAGCCATTACTTCCTTATAATATAAAGTGAAACTACTTGCCCTTGCTCGCTCTCTCTTTTTAAAATTCTCTTTCTTTCTTTCTCCTTCCCCTCAAAAACGAATCACACATCTGGCTCTCCAAGAGCTTAGAAGACAACCTTTTCCCCTTTTGGAGGGGCCAGTTTTTAGGTTTAGGCTTGGCAGTGTTAAAGCCTTGACATGATCAGTTTTACACAAATTATGTGTTAGCTAGAAAACTGAGGGACATTCTCTACCAAGCCATGACAACGTACTGCTGTAACTTAATAAAAATTGCCCAAGTGACTGTGCGTCTGCTGAATGGATTTTCTTACACCATCTGGTTGTCATTGTAGTTTTTTTGTTGTTGCTTTCATTTGAAATGTGCTGATGATCTTGTTTTTATTCCGTAGCATTGAACAGATGGGTTGATTATTCTTTTCAGATATTAATAAGGCAGCGGAAAGAAGAAATATGAATACGGCTCCATCAAGACCCAGCCCCACACGAAGGTAAAGTACCCTGAAGCAGTGAGTTACCTTGGGAGAGTTGGGCTCTGGGGAGTTAAGCCCAACTTCGTACATCAAGGGTCTTTTCTTCCCCCAAAGAAATCAGAAACGCACAAGCAAACAATAAGAACGTGAACCTGTGTGAAGGGCCTTGCTGCCTTTCTAGAACATACATCAGGAGATGCAGAGGAAGCTTTGTTTTCCGTGGCAGACCCAGCAAGTTCAGCTTGCACCGTGAGTTGCAGGCGATTGGAAGAGGATAAACCTCTGTGTGTCCCCCGCTCACGTGTCAGTGGGAGCCTCCACAGCAGGAGTGCCCGAGGGTCGTTGGTGTGTGCTACGCTGCCCTGCAGCAGGCTCGACTCTTCATTCCACATGGCTGCCGGTCCAGATGCTCACCCAGGTTTACAGAAAGTGCTGCTTGAGAGATTGCTACTGTGCCTGTGCCGCAGATCCCCTGTGCGCTCGCGTGCTTGGGTTACCTATTGAGGGGAAATAAAAAGGGCAAAAACACCCTACCTCTAGAAGTCTCCCTTTTTCTTAGTTTTCCTGGAAATAAAAGGCATCTCCCCAAATAGTCTTCCACTATTTACAAGAGATAGTCCTGATGTGTACCCTCAAGATATTCATTAAATTCGTCCCAAAGAAGAGCCTCATTAATGTTGCCATTGCACCAAAGATGAGTGTATTGTATTCAAACTGTCTGACCTCATAAATAGCACACAAGTGGATGCAGTGTGTGCAGTTTTGTGTGAAATGCAGACACACATAGCTCATATCTGGTGTCTCCTCCTGGCCCAAGTGGATACTCAGTATGGATTTTTGCCTTTGCCCCTAAGTAAAATGCCAGTTTTCCACAGTAAATTGTGCACCTAAACTATATACCACAGGAAACTACATTTCATATGATGACTGAACATGCTGAGTACAACAAATCCTAGTCTGTACTGGTAGCTCCACAGGTCACCTGGGGGTACACCCAACTGACTGGGCACTGACACGTGGCATGGAGCTGTCCTGCCCTGAAACAGCCACGCCTGTAGCCTGTTACCTGCTTACGGGAAGGATTGGCTGCTCTGGGTTTGTATATGCGCCCACTTGGACCTGATGGTATTTTCCAAGCTACCTGGGTTAAATTACACGGGTATGTTGTGCAGAGTTCAAGCCGACCTTAGGGACAAAGTAATGCTGCTGATTTCAGTTAGGTTCTTTGAGCACTCTGCCTGGAAGTTGAATCTAACACCACAGTTATAGCTGCACCACAGCTGTTAGCTGGATGCCCTGGTCATCCACTGGTTTCACTGCAGAAGTGAGCATATACATTGGTATTCTGTTCGTTTTCTCTGACACCATAAGGAATGCCTGCAGCTTGCAGGTAAATAGTTTGTTGATTGATTTTGTGTGTATGTGTGAGTGCCTGAAAGAACATAAATGAATGCTCTGGAACTTCAGATCCATATGAGTCTGTTTGCATTGTGCTGCATCTAACCACGCTGCAGATGTTGGGCAGGCCCTTCACTGTTGCTCCTCGTTGCCCCAGTAAACATGGAATACAAGTGACTGAGAGTTTGCATCTAAAGGTCAGACATATGGGGCTCCACTGGAAGCTGTGGTTGCTAAATGACTTGAAAGGAGATGCAATGTACATCCAGTTTCCAAGGAGCTCAAATGTGTATGTTTCTGAAGTAGGTAGCTTATACGAGTGTAGAATTGGTCACTATAAAGACACTCCCCTGGTAAAATCCTCCTGCTCACTGTATCCTCATGATGTCTGTGATGTCTGGGTAATGTTTCTGCAGGCAAAAAGGAGGTGGGACTGCACATCACAGAGTAAAAAGTAGTTCTCATTTGTGCTATGATAAGAATATTTTATGTCATTTCACTAAAAATATACCTAACCAGATGTTTTTAACATTTCCCATTATTGTAGCTATTCACTAAGCATTGGCAATGTTGGGGAAATAGCTTACTCCCCTGCTTGAAATCCAATATTGCCATTGCCAAAGATTAATTTCATCCCAGCCTAAAATGCAACTCTATAATTTCATCTGTAATGGAAGAATGCTTTTTTCTTTCTTTTTTATATCCCCCCCAAAGATAAACATACAAACAACATTGGAGGGGGCCTTTTAAAATGTTCTTACCAGATTTATAAACATATGTCACTTATATTTTCATTTTAATATATCGTCTTCCTCAAAAAAAAATTCTAAGATGAGGTCATTTGGGATGTGGATTGGGCTGTGGCTTCCCGCTTTATTTATAATCAATAGGAGGGACAGCTAGGCTAATTAAAGGTCCATTAAAAATCAGTCTTCTTGGTGATCCATCTTTAACTGGGTTCCTCAACCCAGTTGTTTAGCATGATTAAGTTTCATATAGTCATACTCAGTAAGGTTTGGGGAAGAGGAATATTCACATTTAGTAAAAAAAAAAAAAAAAACTATTCTGAGCCCCATCTAAAAGTCTAAGCAGAGTCTCAGTTTTGTTCCATTTAAAAATAAAAATTTCCAAACTCTAAAGTCAGATAAATTGAATGTTGTATTCAGAATAGAACACTAACGTTTTTATCATTGTGTTTATCGTATATTCTCTCTTAAGATGCTAGTCTGGAAGGGGCTAATCATTTCTCTGAGGGTGTACGCTGGCTAGTGCGCACTCTCTTCAGGTGCGTGCTTCCAGTCAAAACTCCAGTGTACCAGTATGTTGACAGCAGTCCAGCTGCCTTCATTAGCAACCCTAAACATTTTATGTGCCCCCAGCCATGGAGGAATGCACTGTTCACAGGAAGGGAAAAAAAAAAAAAAAGCTACCTATAGCAAGCATTTCCCTTAAGTTGTAACTCTGTGTCTTCAGTGTTGCTACTTTTTAAGAAAATTGTTTCTAAGCATGATGGCAAGACCTTTGTAACACCTGATTTTGCTGGACTTTAACCTTGAGTGTCAAAACACCTCAGTATCTTTGGGAATTTTCACAGGATTATCACCTCTTCAAATGTCTCTGTAAGCCACAGTTCAGCTGGTATTGCTCACCGTTCAGTAATATGCCTCCCTAATGACTCCAGCTGTTGGAATGTGGTTCTGACGGTACTAGCCCAGCCAGGCACAGAATTCTGCATCAGGGATCCCTGCTCTGGATCACATTTCAGCCTGAATTCTCATCATTTAACCCTTGGACCACTTCATTGAGCTCCGCTGTGCACATGGAGAGCACTGCACAGTTACCATGCAAGTTGCCTCGCGTCGGTGCTAGGCATCAGTCGTAACCATCCCCGGAGACTGGATCATGACTCTAGTTGCACCTCAGTTCTCAGTTTCCATCTGCAGCTCAACACTTGAGCAGTCCTGGTTTTGGGACATATCCTTCTGCAGACATGGCCTCTAAGTGATACTCTACTTCCTAAACCTTCCTACATGACCTGAGGAAAAGCAAATAGAGTTACTTGTCTACGTCGAGACCTCTGCAGAGAATTTCTCTATGTATTCATGAAGAATGTTAGGCCTGGTGCCTCGCTGGTAAAAATCGTCAAGGATTAGTTCATCAGAAATAACCTGGCCATTGTCAGCTGTATTTCAGTTTTTTAAAAAAGAAAAGAAAAAGCCTAACTGCAGACAAGTTTCTTGCGTGCCCTGAGGTGATTTCTGTGTATCCACAGTGTTAATTCCTTTAATAACTGCTTGCTTCTTGGGTGTGAGACCCCTAGCTCTAAGTGGGCTTCACAATTAAAGACCCCAGGCTATGATTACGTGTGCACTAACACTTAAAGAAGATCCGTCAGTTCTCAGCAAGTGCCACCTCTCTACCAACAGAAGAGTCGCATTTGTCTTTGAGAAGATTGTCAGTGCGCTTCCGGGCGGAGCACGGGCACTTACAGAGTTAGGGTCTGTACGGTGTGGTCGCTTGCTGCCCCCACCCCGTTATCCTTCCTGCACCCAGTGGCGAAGCTCTATACAAGCCTGTTGTCTTGTTGCTGACGGTAGCATGGAGCGCCTGGTTGGGGCTCAGCATCACACAGCAGCCAGCCATTTAGAGAATGGGATTTGTGGNTTGTGCTTGAGAAGATTGTCAGTGCGCTTCCGGGCGGAGCACGGGCACTTACAGGGTTAGGGTCTGTACGGTGTGGTCGCTTGCTGCCCCCACCCCGTTATCCTTCCTGCACCCAGTGGTGAAGCTCTATACAAGCCTGTTGTCTCGTTGCTGACGGTAGCATGGAGCGCCTGGTTGGGGCTCAGCATCACACAGCAGCCAGCCATTTAGAGAATGGGATTTGTGGGCAGTATCTGTGACAGAACAGAAACACAAAGAGCTGATGGATTTTTTTTTTCAGGAGAAAAAAGGCTTCCTTTAGAAGGAAAATATTCCAGTGAACAGAAAGAAAAAAGGACATGCTGACAAGAAAAGGACGGAGGCCTTCCTCCCTGACCTTCTGAACAGCCAAGGCCAAAGAACACCATCCTGGGCTTGAGGCTATCTAGCCAAAGAGAAGCGCAGAGTCCATCAGTTGTCCAAGAGCTCTCAAATGCCTAGTGCTCCTTGGGAAGAGAAGCACTTCTACCAGGAGCATATCACTTGCCATCTGAGCCATGGTCTTTTCCTTCATCCATCCCTCCTTACCTCTCAGATGTTTGCAAATGGTGTGACTACCATTTCTCTCAAGGCAAAAGAGCATTTGGCTTTGCCCCCTTCTGCTGAATAAATGAGGAATTTGCAACAGAATTTTAGTGATGTTTATCAACTGCTTTCAGTTTGTGGACTCTGGTTCTGAAGTTTTAACTGTTGTTCAATTTCTTTTTAGCTTCTGGTGACCTAGTACCTGAGGGTACAGTGCATTGGTCTCCAGTTAAACAACTTTGGTACCATGGGATGATATAGTGAACTTCATTCCCCAGAAACTTGCCTCTAACCCACCTGTTTGAGGCCAAGCATCTTGTTTAGCAGGCTTCATCCTTGCAGCACTCTGAATCCTGCACACTGCACCATCTTTTTGTTACCTCGTTCTTATTTTGAGAAAGATGTTGGGGCCAGCACCAGGATTCGTTTTGCTCTGGGGAGGTCTCGTTTGGCTCCTAAAGGGTTATTTTGTTTTTGTCTCCAGAAGAAAAGCAATCTGCCATACTGCTTGTCTTTTGGAGAGAGGAAAGCTTTCCCTTTTCGTTTTAGAGCCTTGCTATCCTCTCTGTCCCCGCTTCTGCTACTCCTTTGGTTCGGTTCTTCTTTCCCTTGTGAATATCATCTTTTCTACATTTTTACCCTGAAGGTAATTAAGGGGGAATTTCCAGTTTTGTAGCACACAGACTTTAGATTGACTGCTTACCTTCTCAAACTAGAAACGTGAACCTAGACTTTGGGAATCTAGGGTATTGTGGTCAACCTCCAGGAATAAACTCTTGCCAGGTAAGGTATTTCAGTGGGTTCAAAAGAATGAGAACCAGATGTGGCATTTGTAATCATCCTAAGACTGTGAAAAGTGCCGTGATGTGGTGGTGGTAGCCCTGTCCCACCCCACACCCCGTTTTCTCCAGGCTTTGTGTGTGGTCTGTGGTCTGTCAGGTTCATGATCTCTTTCAGCCTTGATTGCCAAAGAGCACTTGAAATCTGATTCCACCTCTAATGACTTTTTTCTGACTGCTCCCCAAGGCAGGTTTATCTGCCGATCATTAATCCAGAAATACTTTACAGTTGTCCCTCCCCCCTGGATCCTAGGTGTTTGCCCACAGTATACACTATATCAGATGTTACATATGTTAGAGGGATTATATGACATAATAAAAGTTGAAGTAAGAATCTCGGTTACTCTGCACTTTATTCTAGTAGGAAAATTCTTTAGCCATCCTTGTTTAAATTCTCTGATCTCCCATATGTTTGCTCCCACCAATCAAGTGTGCTTATGAGCCTTAAAACATATGACAAGGACTTTTCCTAGAAACAAAGTTGGCATTTAAATTGTTTTTGCTGTGACCATGTGGATGAAGTGAAAATGAGGTTTTCTTCCAAGCGGAGGGCATCATGGTGAATGTCTATATGTGTAATCATGGTAGGTGACAAAAATAGGAGGAAGACGTGATGCTACTCTTGAGAGGTTTACAGTTTAGTTGAATAATTCATTTTGTTAAACATTTACTGAACTCTGCTGTGTCCTGTGGATACAAAGCATTCAAGTGAGCTACTGTTTGGAAGGGAAGCCATTGCAGACAGATAACTACAAAACAGTGTGATAAGTGCAGCAATAGAAATGCGTATGCAGAGCAAGACTTGTTTAACAGGTTCATGGAGCATCTGCTCTATGCCAGACAACATAAGCCTATGTAGTGGCTTTATCATGAAGTCAAACTGACAGTCCTTGTCTTCATGGACGTGCAGTCTAGTAGGGCAGACAGGCGTTGAGCAAATTGATAGTGACATCAAATTGTGATAAATAACATGAGTGAGAACAGTGCTATGAGAGAAGGTGGCCAGAATTTAGGGACCAAAAATAAAGTTTTAAACTAACAGAATCATGGAGTAAGGGATGCTTAAGCCTGAGACCTGGAAAAATGACTGTGGAGTAGTTCCTGCTGCACAATGAGAGGCATTGGGAAAAACCTTGACTAGTTA